>JAPMUY010000746.1:132500-158122 GCA_026901105.3 Galaxias olidus | reverse complement strand
AATGCCTTTATTGTCATTATACACAGGTACAATGAGATTAAGCAACCACCAAACAGTGCAGTACAGATTAAAACAGGAATGAGATAAGATAAAATAAAATAAATAAAAGTATAAAATAAGATAAGATAAGATGGGTACGTAGTCCCGATAAAAATATATCCACATGTCTATGTACATTGCAGTAAGAAAATATCTAAATCTATGTATGAAATTCACAGCTGAAAAATACGTCTATACAGGTATTGCACGGAATTAACAGGTATTGCACGGAATTAAATAAATATACCTATATGACTATTGCACAGGGGTTACAAATTTGAGTTCAGCAGGGTTATTGCCTGGGGGAAGAAGCTGTTTTTAAATCTGTTTGTTCTGGTCTTGAGGCACCTGTAGCGCCTCCCGGAGGGCAGCAGGGCAAACAGACCAGAGCTAGGGTGAGAGCTGTCCTTTTGGATATTTTTGGCTCTGCAGAGGCAGCGAGAGGTGTAGATGTCCGTTAGGGAAGGGAGAGAGCAGCCGATGGTCTTTGTGCTGTCTTTATGACTCTCTGTATCCTCCCCTTGTCTGCTACAGAGCAGCTGCCATACCACACTGTGATGCAGTATGTCAGCAGGCTCTCGATTGATGAACGGTAGAAGGTCAGCAGTAAGGTGGAATTCAGCTTGTGCTTCCTGAGGATTCTCAGGAAGTGTAGCCGCTGCTGAGCCTTCTTGATGATGGCGGTGACGTTCTCTGTCCAGGAGATGGTGGCCGAGATAGTCACGCCCAGAAACTTGATGGTGCGAACACGCTCCACACTCTCGCCGTTGATGTAGAGGGGGCTGGGTCCGTGCGGTGCCTCCTGAAGTCAATGATGATCTCCTTGGTTTTCTTGGTGTTTAGAACAAGATTGTTCTCAGAGCACCAAGCAACCAGCTTCAGGACCTCCTCTCTGTAGGCCGCCTCATCAGCCCTGGAGATGAGACCGACATGCTGGTAGAACTTTGGGAGTACAGTCTTTAGATTGGCCTTATTAAAGTCCCCTGCAATGATGTGGACACCGTTGGGATGAGCCCGCTGTTGTTCATTTACAGTTTTGAGCAGGAGAGAGAGCGCCGTGTTTACACTGGCGTCGGGTGGAATATACGTGGCTGTGATGATCACGACACTCAGCTCCCTCGGCAGAAAAAAAGGCCGGCATCTTACGGACATGTACTCCAAGTCCGGGCAACAGTGTTGGTCTATTATTGTCCCGTTGTTACACCAGTTGTCGTGCACATAAATACAGACTCCCCTCCTCTGCTCTTACCGGACTCCTCGGTCCTGTCCCAACGCAATAGGGTCCGGTCTGCTAGCTGTACGCTAGCATCGGGAATGTCCGGGTGAAGCCAGGTTTCGGTGATAATCAGCACACAGCACTCACGAACATAGCGATTTGCGGCGAGTAATAGTCTCAGCTCGTCCGTTTTATGCACCAGGGATCTGGCATTGGAGAGGTACAGGCTCGGGAGAGGTGGCTTGTGTGGTTGTTCTCTTAGCCGTAGCATAGCGCCGGACCTGCGCCCCCGCTTCTGCTTCCTCTCTCTCCTCCGCCTGCGCCGCCTCCCAGACCCGACGACAATCCACGGAGAGCCCGGCGATCTCGCAATGTCGTCAGGGATGTTGTACGTGTGGTGAAAGTCACCCGAAACAGATAAATGGTGATTATTTCCGATATTCAAAAGCATCTGTCGGGTGTACTGGACGTTCGCATTGCCCATAGTGTACAAAAAAAAGAAAAAAAAGATAGAAAGGAAGGAGAAAAGAGCACTTTGGTGAAGAGCCGTAAGCCGCAGCGTCCTTGCGCGCCGCCATTTTGTTCCGCCATTTTCAATACCATAGATTGTTTATCAAGTGACAGTAAGGAAATAGAGTTGGGAGGTAAATTGTATTTGGACACCGACTAGAGGCCAGCTTTCCCACCCCAGATAATAACTTTAACCAATTATTGGGGGCAATTCAAAACTGAACCCACATCAGTGGTGGAGGGTAACTTCCCGTCAGTCTCCCTATCTTTATTACTCTGAGAAGAGCTGCATTTATTATCACATGTCATAAACACTAAACTGTTACCAGTAAGAGATAAGGGAAAAATAAGAAATAGATGTTGTCCCTGAATAAAACAAGCAAATAATACTTTAATAGGTGTAGGTTTAAATGCAGGCCATGCAAAAGACATCAAAGATATCCAAGGTGCTTCAGCTGTACTTTAGTGCATACAGCGCGAGCCCACAAGGTGTCACTATTGCAACGTACTTTGCTGCTACACCATGACACAATGCAACATGAAATACACAACTTCAACTTCTGTTCCGAATTTGTACTTGGCAATTGTATTTTGAGCAATGCTCATGCAAGAGCTAACACCAAGGGACACAAGATTGGCCTACAAGTCACAAAAGCTCTCCAGATACACAAGGGACATGGATTTGTTTTAGCAACTAGATGCTGACTTGTGGCACTTTTACTTTGGACCCAGCACTTCCGGAGTGTTGTTAACCAAGCCACTCAGCCCTTAACTCTTACCCTGTTTATGGTTATGGGGGTGGGGCCCGATGTTGAGACCAAATAATGATGATATGTTATTTCACGTCTAAGCATCCCCATGAAATCAGATCATTTAAAACATGAGATTGAGTGTTTTGAGGCTAGGAGGGAGGCACACACTTGTGCGCAAATGCACACCCATTCGTATGCACACACACACACACACACACACACACACAATAGAATAGAATAGAATAGAATGCCTTTATTGTCATTATACACAGGTACAATGAGATTAAGCAACCACCAAACAGTGCAGTACAGATTAAAACAGGAATAAGATAAGATAAAATAAAATAAATAAAAGTATAAAATAAGATAAGATAAGATGGGTACGTAGTCCCGATAAAAATATATCCACATGTCTATGTACATTGCAGTAAGAAAATATCTAAATCTATGTATGAAATTCACAGCTGAAAAATACGTCTATACAGGTATTGCACGGAATTAACAGGTATTGCACGGAATTAAATAAATATACCTATATGACTATTGCACAGGGGTTACAAATTTGAGTTCAGCAGGGTTATTGCCTGGGGGAAGAAGCTGTTTTTAAATCTGTTTGTTCTGGTCTTGAGGCACCTGTAGCGCCACCCAGAGGGCAGCAGGGCAAACAGACCAGAGCTAGGGTGAGAGCTGTCCTTTTGGATATTTTTGGCTCTGCAGAGGCAGCGAGAGGTGTAGATGTCCGTTAGGGAAGGGAGAGAGCAGCCGATGGTCTTTTGTGCTGTCTTTATGACTCTCTGTATCCTCCCCTTGTCTGCTACAGAGCAGCTGCCATACCACACTGTGATGCAGTATGTCAGCAGGCTCTCGATTGATGAACGGTAGAAGGTCAGCAGTAAGGTGGAATTCAGCTTGTGCTTCCTGAGGATTCTCAGGAAGTGTAGCCGCTGCTGAGCCTTCTTGATGATGGCGGTGACGTTCTCTGTCCAGGAGATGGTGGCCGAGATAGTCACGCCCAGAAACTTGATGGTGCGAACACGCTCCACACTCTCGCCGTTGATGTAGAGGGGGCTGGGTCCGTGCGGTGCCTCCTGAAGTCAATGATGATCTCCTTGGTTTTCTTGGTGTTTAGAACAAGATTGTTCTCAGAGCACCAAGCAACCAGCTTCAGGACCTCCTCTCTGTAGGCCGCCTCATCAGCCCTGGAGATGAGACCGACCACCGTGGTATCGTCCGCAAACTTGACGAAGAGGTTGTCCTTGTGGGCCGGCCTGCAGTCTTGGGTGTAGAGGCAGTACAGGAGGGGGCTCAGCACGCACCCCTGTGGGGAGCCGATGCTCAGCGTGCGGGTTGAGGAGAGGTGGGTGCCAAGTCTCACAGTCTGGGGTCGGGACGTTAGGAAGTCCTTTATCCAGGCACATGTGAGAGGGGGGAGGCCAATGGTGTCCAGTTTGTAGCATAACCTGTCCGGTATTATTGTATTGAAGGCTGAACTGTAATCCACAAAGAGCATCCGGACGTATCTCTGCTGCTGCTCCAGGTGTTCCAGCGCAGAGTGAAGAGCTATGGCTACGGCGTCCTCGGTGGATCTGTTAGCACGGTATGCAAACTGGTGGGAGTCAAAGTCTGGGGGGAGATGGTCCTTGATGTGCTGCAGAACGAGTCTCTCAAAGCACTTCATAATCACCGGGGTGAGTGCCACTGGTCGGTAATCATTCAGGCTGGTGATGGGAGACTTCTTCGGCACCGGGATTATTGTGGATGATTTGAGGCAGGGTGGGATGATTGCCTGGGCCAGAGAGAGGTTGAAGATCCTGGTAAAGGTGGGGGCGAGCTGGTGAGCGCATGCTCTGAGCACCCTACCTGGAACCCCGTCTGGGCCGGTAGCCTTCTTTGTGTTGACTGTCTGGAGCACCCGCCTGACGTCGTGCTCCTGAACAGTGAGTGGGGTGGTGCGGGGCGGGGGAGGGAGGTGGATGTGGTGATGCGGGGGCAAGGTGGGGGAGGGGTATTGTGGGAGCAGGGTGGGGGAGGGGAGTGGCTGGAGCAGATGCGTGCTGCTGAGATGTTTCAAAGCGGGCAAAGAAGCCGTTTAGCTCCTCTGCCAGAGCAGCACTTTGAGCCCAAACACACACACACACACACACACACACACACACACACACAGATGCGCTCACATACATGCACACACACGCACGCGCACACACACACTCAGAGATGCGCTCACATACATGAACACACACACACACACACACACACACACACACACACACTTAGACTGTCGTGCGTAACTGTCGACTGACAGAATCACATAGGAAATGTAACAATTACTTTTACTTGCCCACAATGTTAATAGCATCTACGTCTCTCTTGGGCCTGAGTAGCCCAAAAATCTTTTTTCTTACAAGCATCATGTCTCCTGGATTAAAAAATTGTCTGTTTGGTTAATTTAACCAACAAAAGCCAATGAGCTTCCTGGAGCACAGCCATAATCATTATGAGCTGTCAGATGTAGAGCACATGTTTGAGCTTTGATTGTCTTTTTAAAGTTGTTGCGTTGCGGAGTTGAATTTTGGTTGAACGATGGTGATAGAAAAGACATTCTACTTTTAAAAAGGGTTGGCAGCACTCAACAAAATTATGACCTAACAATCCTGGCAGAGGACAAGGACCAATTTGTCAGTTGCATATTACACGACCTAATGAATGAATTCATATCAAATTACACGCATGCCATCTTTAAATATTCATGATATGAAAGATTCATAAGTGTAATTACCATTACACATCCTTGTAGGACACAATCCATCATGGCATTTTCTAAAGATAACTTAATATCTTAATATCTCTCTTTTCCTCTCCATGCCCCCCTCTTCAGTGCTCCTCATTTGTATCTGTCTGAGAAAAGTGGAAGATAAACAGTCTCATGAAACGTTTTGATATGCTTTAGAATTGTGACTCAGATTTTCCAGTTTGAATACACACCTGGTTTTTAGTAGATCAACATGGACCTCTAGGGACAGATTCCTGGACCGCTCTAGAATGTAAAGTTGAACAGTCCTATTCTGTGCTCTCCCTCTGTCTACTCCGTATCTCTCCCAATAGACATGGGCATGTGACTTTCATGCTCAATATGTGGATGACATTTTGCAATCCCTCTGGAGCAAGTTCCAATGACACAAATAAGTCGGCATGACTAATAGTAATGGCTTAGTCAAGCAGATAACCAATCCGGGGTGAAGTGTGATCTTCTTCTCTTTCATTTAGGCGTTTTAGCTCAACTGGTCTGTTATGACACATGTATAGGAGTCAAATGAGTAGACAATATAAAAGTGTATGAAATAAATTACTTTACATTTGGATAAAACCAGAGCCACTGCGCTAATTGATCAAATGAAATAAAAATCCCTTTGTTTTGTATCAAGTGAATACCTTTCATGTTGCTTGGGTCAAAAGATGTGTTTATGTACAACCCTATTTGGCAACTATCAAAAACCAGAACAGAAAGGGATGTGTTGCAAATGTCATCATCAGCATCGTGTTGTTTTATAGACAATACTAAATCTTCTCATTCATCCGAAAAATAGGGCCCGTTTTTCTGCCATGATGAAATGTTATGGAGCTCACTTCCCTGTGCCTTAGCCGGAGACAAGCCATCAGAGAGGATAAAGCTCCTGACATAAAACCAATTTGGTCTGCGAGAAGCTGTCAAAATAATAGTATCTATCTGTCAAAAGGCACTTGATAGCTATACAGCCCACTTCTCAGCAATAGAGAAGTTCAGAGTTTAACCTTCACACTGAAGGTTGTTCAAAAACTAACTCGTAATATTAGGCACGCCAATTACATTTTTGATTGCTCTGCTAGACACATATTAATTTATTTGATCATGTTTTCCCAGTGTGTTTCACAACACCGTGAACTGAGGTGCAAGCACAAAGCATACTCAAATTGTGACTCAAATTCACAGTGCAAATCCCCGTAGTCAGTTTTACTTCAAAAATATTAAGCAATAAAAAGTCATTATAGGCACATAAATCATCTGCAAAGTGTTTGTGCTATTAAATAAACGTACAGATCCAAACGCATAAGCAGACAATAACTACATGTGCTGGAACCACACTCCAACCTCCAAGCACATGTCACCTTACAACAAACTGTCCCTCTTTTCCAACCTTTTATTTTTCCAAGTCTTTATTCCAATCACCCTCTTCCACAATTTCACACTCCACCAACCACCCACTCTGCCACTGATCGTATGTGCTTCTAGTGTGTCATCAAATGCTCTGTAGCCCCAGAAAGTGTTGGTTTGTGCCACCAAAAAATGTTTCTGATGGACTTTCTGAATGTTGGTCACCTTAGCTATGATCAAACATGACATCTAACATGCTATTAACCATTTTATACTTTACACTGCTACAATGTAACAAACCTTCATTGCCACATTTGAGGCATTTTTTCTCACTGTATCTTGCAATCATTAAATATCCCTAAATAGACTACAAAGACTTACATTTTGATAAATTGATCATGTTATTTTTTCTTGCTGTAATGTTCAATTACCATGTCACCGTAAACGGTTTTGTAGTGTCCATTGTTCTTCAAATAGTAGACAGCTTCCTGTCAGGAAGGATTATGATGAATGTAGCTCTTTGGCAAGGTCAAAGTCTTCAGTCAGAGCAAGTGGTCCCCATCTAGCACTTGTCACTTCAGGTGAGACATGTCACGATAGCCTCACAGAGAAAGACGCTGAGCTCCAAAAAAGACAGAGAGAGAAAAAGAGGGAGAGAGAGAGAGCAGTGAAGCGAGGAAATAGTCACTTTATGTAGTGTTCAGCATCTTCTAGCTGTCAGTGAATGACCCACCAAGAGGCCTGCGACTGCTGCCTATCTTTTCCAGCACTACACTCCCAGAATAACCACTAAAGGAATCAATGACTAAACAGCAACAACTCCCCAGACATTCTTTATCCAATGGAAATGTGAAAAATGTATGAATATATGAATTTAAAAAACGTTTATCATACTTTGCAAAAATACTGGTTAAAATATGTGGTTAAATATTATACTTCACAAACCATTAGAAGCAGATTTGTTGCAGGTCCTCTGCATGTGAAGACTCTCATTAAAGTAAAGTGGCATACTGGTCCATCTCACTCGTCTGGTGCCCTGATGGATGACCTTTGTAATGACCTAACCGGTGCTCCTAAATGTTTCATATTCACTATGAATTATTTGGGACAAGTTCAGGGAGGTGTGAAAAGCGTCAGTCAAAAAGGCTCTAAAGGGGCAAAGGGTTTAAGGGGGGATTGTGTAACTGGTCTAAACAGATGAATTCAAAAAAGACTGTTTTCACCAGCGAGCGCCAAGTGTCCACTTGTTTGAACGGACTTTCCAAGTCATTTCTACACATTGACTATTTATTAGTCCCCCATAATTAAATGACACACACAATGCTACACAATTGGTTCATTCTTCTGTTATGCCTCCTTTGACCGCCTAGGGTGAGCCACAGAAAATACACAGATACGCACACACTAGGACACAGACCCACGTCGTGCACTTCACTAAGTGGTGTGCACTCTTACGATCATAGAAAGGCATCATTTTTTTTAAGCCACATGGAAGAAAATACATTGAGTATTCCACCCCCTTAGTGTCTGAATTATTCAACCTCACCGCCAGTGCTATTCTTAGCACAGACTTTCTCTAGCGTAGTGGTGACATTTTAATATAACACAATGATATAACAACAACAAATATAACAAAACATACACAGTGTATATTTGTATCTAATGTTTGTTTTTATGACACACTGTTGATCCTATCCAATAATGGGTATGGATTCTATCATTTGGATCAAGACAACATATGTGTCACCATGGCTACTGACTGACTGAAGAGTACAGAGATACAGGGTGAAGGCCAACTGATTAAACACAGACAATTAATGATATATATATATATATATATATATATATATATATATATATATATATATATATATATATATATATATATATATTAAAATGCAGATTTCAGACCTTTTCAATTTATTGCGTGCCATGTTGATTTACAGCTGTAGTCATCAAGACATCTGCGCCTAACAACAGGCAAACATAAAGGCCGGCTAGCTTGAAAGGATATGTTTTACAATTATATTATTTAACTGGTTAAATTACAGGACATTTTTTTATATTACAAGATGTGTGTCTAGATCGGTGCTGACTTAGTCAAGATAACAATAGTAAATATTTCTACCTAGACCAGTTCTTACCGAACAACATGCATGTTCTGAAACAAAATGTAAAAAATACCTGGTGCCTGAGGGCACAAAAGGTTGTGACACAACCTAGAAAAAGTGCAATACATCACACCCTTTGATTACATTAGTCAGGGTTCGAGTTATAATCTGATCTTTGTGGGGTAACGTAAGTGGCGGAGAGAAATAAATAATAGCTTAACGGGAGCACTGTATTGGCGACCCCCACAGATGTATGACTTTACTGCTTTCATGGGAGCTCAGACCCCTCCTTATGGGAGCTCAGCTCCCACTGGCTCCCACATAACTCCAACCCTGACATTAGTAGTTCAGTCTACCTGCTACATCAATGGGCACAATCTAAGGACATTTCATTTCAACAGCAAGAATAAATGTAGTGCCCCTTTCACTTTCTAACCCACCATATACAATCACTTTCCTTAAATTATCTATTTATACAATAGGGATGAAGCCCACTTAACAAAATTAATTTCAGTTTACTGATCTAGTATTTTAACTAGTCTATACAAAAACAAATAAAAGCTCAAGATATACCATATGTGCTTAGTAGGCTAGATTAGTCAATCAAATGTTTATATCTGCTGTAGGTGAGGGATTACAACATCGACATAACATTATGTATTAAAAGAACCGCTGAGCATACCCTGTGCAATGTGCACTGTTAACTAGTCATGGTGCCAGCTTTCATATGTTTACCGCCATTCTCCTTGGCTGTGTGTGAATTATTGATAAATGGCAGGCTGTTGCATGTTGAGATGGAGAGATGCAAAACATGAAGCGGATCTCCTGTAGCTCGCCGACTCCAAATGTGAAAACTGCTGTGGATATTACCCAATTTCCTGAAAAATAAATTATTTTGTGTGCATGGCTTCTCTCGAAAGACTTTTCTTTATAATTAATCCCAGAATAGTACTATACTTGGAATTTGGATTTGGGTAGAGGGAGAGGTTAAGATTAGGAGGAGGGGAAAAGAGCGAAAAGAACAAAAATAAAATCTTTCCTAATTCTTTTCCTGCGGGCTTGGTAAAATTCTGCTCAGGTTGAAAGCTTAAATGTACACTTTGTCCTGAGATCAAACCAGTTTCTCTGGCCTCTCAACATGATTCTCTTTACTTTTGCGCCCATATTGGATCCTTCCTTTTTAGACACAGCCACTGTCGACTTCTTTCTGTTATATCTGACACAGCTTTTATGACCTGGCACAATTCTTTGCCGCAGATCCCCATTTGCTTAAGCAGTTTGGTTGTTGTCTCAACCTGCTCGTTTGGAAGTGACAGAGGAAGACAAGCCAGGGTTTCAATGTGACCATCTTCATTACAGACCAAACAATATGGCATGGTGCTCAATTTGCAGAGACACTCCCTTGGGAAAGTCAATGGCCAACTTATACAATTAGGACCAGGACCGGTCCAGGTGTTCCCTATCAGGGCCTCCTCCCCCTGCCTGCCATCCTGAAACAGACACAATTAAGACAACAGCAGCAGAAAGGGAGAGAAGGCCATAACATTGCTGATATTGCCACGTCAAATCCACGGCATCCAACTTCCACAGGACACCTCCTTTGTTCTACAGCTTCGCTTTTCTGCCTCAGCTGTTCATTTGATACAGCAAAGTCTCTGTCTTTCCTATGCCTCGTCTATTGCTTCGCTGTGTGTTGGATCAAAGTAATTCTTCTGGTCTTCAGTTCGTTGTTGCAATCTCTGATGGGAATCTCAAAAGTTGGCCAACACTAGCTAGCATTTTCCATTCACAAGCCTCATAAGCTGCCATGAGCTTTGTGTTGGCCTTCATGTGTTCATTCCCTATACTCCCTCCATGAAAGCTGATGTGGTGCACGTTGCCCTCTGCTCAAATGGGCAGGGCATTAACAATTGACTATCTATCCTCTATTGCTGTTGCCCAGCACTTTAATACCTGATTGTGGCGCCAGGTATATCTTCCTTGAGTAAGGCTCGTCTTGCACCCAGACATTATGTGTCTGAGATTAGGGAGCATGTTGGATCTTCACCTATCCATTTGCTAAGATTTGTAGGTGTTGGTAATACATCGTAGGTTGCCCTAACAATAAAGCTAATTCTTGTGGATTCCATTCCCCACAGGTCCTTCCAGGTAATTTTCCTCTGCTCTACACTTTCCCAGTTCATCCATTGCCCTTGTTTGGCTTGTGAGACAGTTGAAGTGCTCCTTACTGCTTTCTAATTTGTGCTGTTCCAAAGGGGTTGATTTGGACCGTCTCTGTTTATTATGCCAGGTTCAAGTGCTCCTGGTCCATGTTGTACCTGTCCTACTATCTCCGTATGTTTAAGTGCACTAAATCTCAATCAGAAATGACACTGACAGAATCCAGAGATAGCGAAGTAAGAAAAGCATCACCCGCAACAGCGACATGATGGAAATGGAATCCAAAAGCAGCCCTTAAGCCCGGTGAACGGCAGCTCCACAGCACCTTTCCCACAGAGAGCCAGGCAACTAAGACATCGTGATCCCAAACCATTTTCTAGCATAAAAGCAAATTCTTCCTTCTAGCTTTTCGACATTAGTGATGGGTATATTGTACACTGTCAATGGCCACATGAGCCAGGGTAGAAGTTCTAACAGGAGACTCCCTAAGCTTTAGCATTTCTGGCAACTTCTCAATGCTCTCTAGGCCTCTGCTGAATTCAGTCCTTAATTCCTACACCTGCTCTGAATCTTAACGAGTATCATTATACCGTTTACCGAGACTTTTAACAGGCTTTTCGATCACAGCAATAATTGGATTCTCAATTGTCCCCTGACAGCTGATAAGTCTCTGGATTTGCTTGGTTTTGTTTCAGTTTTAGCCAATTTAAGGTCATCATTGAGTTTAATAATAGTCTTTTATCACAAACAGCAGTTGTTGTCAATATTGTCATATAATCCATATATGCTTGAATGGGAGCAAGGCGTAACCCTAACCTTAACTTTTGACCAGCAAACAACCCATTTGGATGCTTAGATAATCCCTTCCATGGCCATAGTAAATGCCAAAGGTGAGATAGTGCATCTGACCATGATGCCAGTCGCCAGACGCTGCCATTCTGTGGTGAACTTCAGTTTATTAAAACACAATTGAATGTCCTGAAAATATTTATGGGAATCTCCAAAGAATTAATTGATCAGGTTTATAATTGCATTTGATACATTCAAAAACTCAAATGCAGTCCACGATAGATTGTGCGGCACAAACCAAAATGTGTCGGCCAAATCCAGAAATATGACATGAAGGTCTTTTTTCTTCTGTTTTGCCAATTGATCTTGGTGCCAAATCATGCTTCTGTGCTCCAGACACCTGGAAAAGCCTGGGATGCTTGCTTTCTGTACTGAGGTATCTAGTAACTTTTTTTTTTGTAAGGTAGTCGGTTAGGTTCTGTGCTAGTACTACGTAAAACAAATATATCTCATCTCGCTTATATATATCTCATCTCGTCACTCCAATCTTTCTCTTTAGGAGTAAGCATTCTCCACTGGCTTGATGCCACGATCTGGGAATAATTTGTTTTCCACACGCTGGCTTCAGTTGTCTCTAAAGGAATAGAGATACATCAGGTGCATTTTTTATACAATCTTTAAGATAGTCCATTAGGTCCTAGTGCCGATGCTGTTCTTGCACGTCTAACTGCATTTTCCACCTCCTTCCATTTTGGGGGGCTGGTGTCCATTTGCTCCACTGGTTCCTTAATTCGTGGAATGTCCGGGGAACTTGTGAATGGCTCATGCATTTCACTGTGAGTGATAAGAATTCAGCATTGGTTTATAATTACGTCATCCTTATGGGACTATAACATTAAGTGCTCCCTTCTTTCAGAATAAAGAAACTGAAGGAATTACCATACCCCCTTCTGAGCTGTTGACATCAGTAAGCTTGTAGTGGTCACACCTGACAATATTATCAAAAGTCTAAAAAAGTGCTTGTGTGACCTGTGTGTGTTCTCCTGCAGCTCTTTAAAAATAATTACTACTGCCTAGACTGAGACTACAGCAAGCAACAATTTACTATCCTTTCAAGAACAGTTATTAATCTGCCGAATGGAACATTATTCAGAGAGAGGAAAGAGAGACCATGTGTTCTCACTTGTGACTAAATATTAATTGGAATGAATTGACTGCCATTGACAGTAGTGACTGAGAACCATATATCAGTGTATAAATACTACTTGCTTACAGTTCATAGTTGCTATATTAAATGGTTAAAGCAGAACAGATCAGAGACCGTTCAGTGTAGTATTTTCTCTCATAAATCCACCCCACTTAAATGTCAAAACTTCAACACTGAAATATTTCTTGTCAGAGAGACAATTTATAGATGTAACAACAAGTATGCTGTAATCTTTAGTACAGTACTTCATTCTTTAAATCTACCATTGTTCTTCTTCTTCTGCATTTGGCAGGTACTGTTACCTTGGGTTGTGCCATTGAAAAAAAAGCGTACTTCTATTGAATCTGTCCAGCAAATGGAGCAGAATCTCGTTTGGCAAATTTTGGTCCCACAGGGGCACCCTACAGTGATTGAAATTAGTAAGCATAGTTAAGAAGCCTTTACATACTCGCTGCGTGGGGTCGCTAATGAAATGCTATGCTTGTAAACAGCTTTTAAAAACGCGAATCACAAGCCTGACTACTTGTTTTTTTCTTCCACTATTTCATGCTCAGAAGCAGTGTACTATTTTCTTTGATGGGCTATACTATTATTAATACCAAGTAAACCACTTTTTTTCTGCACAACTAACCACCACGCTACACTTATGTGGGCATGCCGTGAAGACGATTGACCTGCTGTACATGGTTTCTGTACCCTGTAAGAGGCTATTAGTGTGCAGGCCTTTGTTTTGTCTTTTTCTTTGACTCCTTGGCCTCCTCAAGACCAACACTTTTGTTTTCCTTAGCTTCCCACATTCACTATTTCTCAGAAATGATTATACATTACATTTTGTTATACATTTTATAAGCTGCTTCTATCTCTTTCATACCTCTTTCAAGTTTCCATCTCGGTCCAACATCACCAGGTTCAAGCAAATTCCTTACCTGTTTGGTGACACTTCCTTTTTGCAAACCATACTTACATTTCCCCCAAATTTCCACTGAAAATAGGTATGCTTGATGGAACACAGAATTCCTACAACTAGGCTTCCAGAGAAGCCAATTGGAACAGCAAAAATATACTTTTTTTTTACGCATTACAATTACAGTGCAGTCCAAATTTAAAGAAAGTATGCTTCGCGAAAATAATGATGTTACCTGTAGTTGCCTTAATGGAAGACTAGTCTGAGCCATGAAAAGACTCCAGACACCCCTCAAATTAACCATATGTCCTCCTAAACAAATTCCCCTAGAAAATATTCTACACAGTTCTCAGTTTAAACAAAAGGTTCTCACAGATGTCATACCTAACCTATCCCTTTTGAACCAGGCATCTTGCCTGGGTGTATCATGGTAATTTATGCCAGCAGCCTGTGCTTGATAAAAATGTAGATGCTAGTCTATATTAGATGAAGCTTTAGAATGTTGTTAAGCAGAAAAAGTGTCATAACAATTAACGCAGAGGCATAGATATGAGCAACTAAGTCAATTAATTAGTGACAATCTAGTATGGATGGTAAACTAAATCCAAGCAAGATTATAAAATCCAGTCCGGGGTTTCATGTGAGCCATTTCCTATGCTGAGCTCCATAGACCCGGCGAGGTTCCTTCAGCGCACATACTGAACAATATGATCTAGTTAGTACCGAGATTTCAGAAACCAGTGGACCAACAATATTTTACGGGTATACTTCTAATTGACTGCAGTTTCAGCAACGAAAAACCTGAGGATTATGACAATTTAGTGTTTGGCGATTTCTGTCCGTCCAGTCTTGGCTACTGTGCTGTCCAACAAGGTAATGTTAAAAAAAATGTTCGTGCTATTTTCACTCATTTTGCAAAAGCCTTATATTATTTGTGGGTACAGTATCATTTCAAGCTTATCGCTTGACGCACTTTATGACATTGGAATTGTTTTTTTTGTGTGTTTTTTTTTGCCAGCTGACAATTTTGCAACACCTGCTCAAATAAACCTTTCTACAAGGGTTGATTTGAATTAACTTGAGTCTTCTTGCGGTTTGGAGCTTTGCCAAAGTTATTTGCCTCTGTGACAATTGTCAACGCAGTATAAGATAGGCCACTTCATTGTCCTAAAAAGCATGCCTACATTAGCTCGTAATCTGTCAATAAAATCACAATCGACTGCGTCCGTGGACTAGTTGATGATCATGCTCCGGTGATCCGGTAAGTACATTTGGAGAAACAAAATGTTTATGAACAGTAAGCTAATTAACAATATATGATATTTTTGTGTAGGATCTCAGTAGTTCTACAGAATACAAAGTAATCCTTGTTGGAAATAGGCTACGAGGCAGAATGGATCGCTGACCTGGGTCTAGCGTTTATTGCATCTTTACTAAGAACGTGTCACGCATCTGTTTTCGCTGTTTTATAGTATTTGCATTTCTTAGTCAGTAATAATAGAAGGTTTACCAACGAAGTGTCCACAACATGATTAGCTTACAGTTTGTCATCGAATCAATAAACGCTCAACATCCTCAATAGCCAAGTTGCTGTAGGACTGTCAATTTGTTGATACGTTGGAAAGATGATGTTATCAGTATTTTCCTCTCTGCGACCGGGCCACTGGATTTACAATATAATCTAGTAACATATCAATACAAATATCATTGCACCATGCATGAATGGAATGCCTATACCTTAGTGTGCTTGGACACTACAAGACAAGCTGTAAGCCTTTTTTGCAATTAGCAATACAACTAATTGCAGAAGAAGACGTTGTCAATGTTAGTAAGGACACGATTTGATGAATCACATGGCATTCTTGAAAAAATGTCACGATATGCAATAGACTAAGGATATTTGTATTCATAGAAATTAGAACACATTTCTGGCAGGCATAAAATTACATTAGGCAGAAGTTAGGGATCTAAAAACTACTGACAACTTCTCTGAGTTGATTAACCACATATCAAAAGACATATCCTTACTTGTATCCTCTTATTACCAACACCTTAACTTAATTTTTATATTCTTATTCTCATAGTGGCCTTTTCTAAAAGTGCAATATCCCTGTGCTGTGAACAGTGCCCCATCCTTTGATAAATCCCCCTGCACTTTTCTTCATATCTATTTGTCAATTAAAAAAGGGCAATATTCCACCTGTCAGAGGCAGTACAATACAGTACAAAGCCACCCCCTTTGCCCCATCATATAGTCTCAGTATACAGTAGGCCTACTGTATGTGTGTGAAGCTACACTTGCATATTTTATCGCTCTTATGTTAAACTGTCTTTGTTGTTGACCTATATTTGTTTTAATATTTGAGCATTATTATTATGTTAGTCCTTACACATCATCACAGAATCAGTAAAGGCGTTATAAAACAGTTATTTACAGTACTGTGCATAAGTTTTAGGCAGGGGATGCTGTTTTGAAGGCGAAGGGTGGTCACACCAAATGTTGATTTGATACAGATTTGCTTTTCCCTCACTTTGTATTTTATGAATTGATAAAAAAAATAAACAATTAACATTTATCCTTTTATGTATTTTTTTTCTTCTAATTTTAAAGACATCACACCTGCCTAAAACTTGCACAGTACTGTATATGTAATCATTTAATGGAAACGAGTTGATAAAAAACATTGTATTTTTCTGTATTTGGGATGTGCTTCAAAACATTCTTGACAACCCTGTCTGGGTCCCTACTTTTTACGCCCTCCACATTCAGAGGCCACCTGATTACGAAGCACACTTTTGAGTGGATGTTAAAAATGTAGATTCCTTAAAATTCTAAATTCTGTATTTGAACCATCTGCTGTCCTCTGCAGCCCTCTATGCCCTTTGGGCATTACGTTTCTCTGTAATAATTAACATTAACTTTGGGTCTAAAGGGTCATTTCTAAACTTGAAAAAACGCATACATCTTTTTTGTATCCCAACTCCAACATTAAAAAAGGCCATGTGCCTTATATAACGTTTGATAGGGAAAATAGAACTTTACACCAATATGTGCACTTCCCTGAAGCACTATAGGAAAGTGCTAAAACATGAACTGCTATTAAAAGCCTCTTATAATTAGGACAGGGCAGAAATGGGCAGTACTCTCAGACGTCCTATGCCACTCATCTTTTCATTCTGATTTAGATTTTTAATAACACTAAGGGGTTTTACTTAATGTTTGATCAGGAACATACGGGTCATGGTCTGTCTTGTTGCTTTTGAAAGGCTCCATTATGGCCACAGGCCACCCCTCTGACTTTGCTTCCCCCTTTCTGCATCTAAAACCTGCCAATTTGCCTTAGGGGGCCACTTGAACAACTCCTGCTCTCTTCCTGTTATCCTCGCCCAGTGCTCCTCCTAGCACACTCAGGCCTTTATATTGGTTGTCTGGGAGCCTTCAGAATACTGGTTTCATTTCAGGCTACCTCCTGTGGAATTGTTAGAGATAGAGCAAAGCATGTTATGTGCTACCCTGGGGGCCCCAAAGAATAGACTGGTTTCTTTTTTGTTGTCTGGAATTGAAAATCAATAGGCAAAAAAAAAAGCTGTACAAATGCCTTTTATTAAGCGCACCCCACATGCTAGGGGTTACTCTCGCCTCTTGCAATTCCAATGTGTCCAGCAGACTGTCACGTTTACACAAAGATGTTAGAACTTAATCAGTAATGATAGTTATCAGTTGTTGAGAATATCTTCCCTTTGAAGAATTTGCTCACCAAAAGCACCCTCAAGATTGTCTCTTTTAACACACTCTTTTAAACATTTTAAAACGTTTACTCAAAATAAGGCACAGTTCTAAGTCATGATTTTGCAACGTTTAGCTAAGACATAGACTCTACATAAATGTAAAATATTTGTGTTTGTTTAATTGTATAGCATGCCAGGACATGCTGCTGATGTTACTGTTTTTGACGTTAATGTTGCTGAAATTAGGCAACAGCAAAAGCCGAGACTGAGAGAATCCATTGTACGCTGAACGTTGCTGGGGTTGGAAGTCAGTGACAGTGTAGTTTCCTGTAGCCAGCCCCTTTCCCCTCTGAGCACACTTCAGCCAAACAACAGTGAATGGAGTGTCTGCCCAGGCCTTGAGCTGGGATGTGTCTGAGGTTGACTCGTCTCTTCAGCCCATAGAGAAGTGCCTGACGTGGGGCTAATCACATTCATTAGCCTCTTCACAATGATACTATGTCAAGTGAACTGAAACAGAGCCATTGGGTGGGACGGGGGATTTCCTCCACCCATCTTCAATTATGTAGTGATGCTAATAGCTAACCCCCCCCCAACCCCCACCCCACTCCGTTGGTTTCACAAAAACCTTGCGACAACAGCGTAATTGTAGTTGTTTCACTAATTTAAATGCTGCTTTTGCAGCACTATCGTGTGATAGCCGGCTTTTGTGTTATTGTCATCAGAAGCCAAGGCATTTATTATCTGTATAAAAGACATGCTGTAAACTTGTTTTCACCAGAATGCAATATTGGATCTGAGAGAAAGAGAGAGAAGGAGAGAAGGGGGGGGGGGGGGGGGTTTGTTTGCCTTCTAGCTGTGGGTACATGCTCCGACCGAGAAAGGCCACTACTATTGTCAGTAACATATACCATCATGGAGGCCTTTGGCTGTGACCAGACCTTGGGGAACTGCCCGTTCTCTTTTTATTCCTCTCTCTCTCTCTATCTCTCTCTCTCTCTCTCTCTCTCTCTCTCTCTCTCTCTCTCTCTCTCTCGCTCTCCCTCTCTCTCTCTCTGCCTTTCTGCTCCAACAGTATGCAGCAATGTTTTGACTGTAGAATACTAAGCACGTTGCAGTTAGACAATAGATTAACTGGTGTGGCTTTGCTTGTGCTCGTAGACAGCCAGCTCTACTGTGTGGCCAGTTGTGGGCATGAGAGGGAGAATTATGTGTGTAGGACAGGCTCATGTGGTATTCGAGTTGGGAAACAATGCACCACAATGGATTGTGCTTATAGACATAATGCCATATGCTGACCTGGGATGGCTTACAACCTCATAACTGCAGGCCCATATTGCTCACTCCGGAGGGAATAATAGAGGATACCACACTCCTATACCTCCACAGTCACTCCTAGGATGTCCTGCTGTGGTCGCCTGGTAAGCCAGTGATGTGATTGGGGTAAACGCATACCGCTCATGTTTGAAAGACTCATTTCGGAATCAGTTCAGTCCCACCCTTGAGCTAGGAAGCCCTGACAAACAATACAATTATTATTTTTGCATGTAACTTCTTCTGCCTTCGTCGTCTTAAAAAAAAAAAATGAAACGCGTCAGATTTCATCAGCACTGAAACAGAACTTCTCGGTTATGCTAATAATGCCATTTTCCATACATGATTCACTCTTCCAAATCTCCTCACTTCACGTAATGGTCTTTTTATGTAAGGGAAACTACCCAGAGCGGAGAGCACTCTCATTGCGTAAGAGCTTGAGGTTCTTTGTGGTCGTGGGCGGTAGATAGCTTTGGCTTTAAATTGGTTTCCGTGTGAAATGGAACTTTACCATTAGCCTGGTCCTACACATCGTTATGATATGCACATATCCATTACAACGCAACTCTGCTCCGATGATCCTCATTATGGTAATATGTAAATGCTCATGACAGAAACGCAGTGGAGTTTTAATCATTCATATTTCAAACAGGCATCTCATACCAGGCTTGCCAGCACAGTATGGGGTGTGGTACAAAGTCTCAGACTTATTGTTGGTTTGTTTTCTGTGTAGCAACTAAAATAGCGGCAGTGTTGGTATTAAACGTTTTGCGCAGCACAGATTCTCATCTGCATTCAGGCTTATCCATGTCCACCATGCAATCCGTCTGAGGACAGCCTCATGGCCGATGCCTTTGGACCACCGCACGGAAGTTCTCCGAATAAGAACCATTAAAAAGCAGCAGTCACACTGTGGCCAACAGCAGGTGTTACCTCCACTTGATGTTATTTATAGAACTGTCCAGACGTATCCCTGGGTCTGATTTGATTGACGGTATTTATAGACCTGTCCAGACGTATCCCTGGGTCTGATTTGATTGCTGTGGTGGTCACTTTAGCTTTGGCCACGGCGATGGGATGATGGGTGGAAAAGGAATGATCTGCTATCGCCTGTCAGTCTCTTTAACCTCCCCATTGACAAAAGGCCACTGGCAAATATTCACAGAACCTTTGTCTGTCAACCTGGTTAATGCAAGAGACACCTGTTGATTTCCCATTATATTTAGTCTGTGATTGATTTGAATGCAATTTATTTGGAACTGGGCAAACGTTTTGGTTCTGGCTCATAAATAATAAAGCAAAGGAAACTAGTGCTTTTATATTTTTTAAATTTGTCTGCTTTGGTCTTTGTCACACTGGCAGCCTTACTTGGCATCCTCACGTGTTCAATTGCATTATGTGATCTTCACTGGCCTTATAGCTGAGAGAGGCCAGGACTATTCCATCGACGGAGCCGTTCTAAGTATCTCCTGATCAGAGCTGTAAGCAGGGGGTCCGTTTCTGCCGGTCTGGTTCTCATGACAGGACAGGGTAGGGTGGCGTTTGCAGAGACGAGGTCCAGCCCGCTTTGGGTCATCGGCATCTGCAGTGCCTTGTCAGCAGCTGGAATAAACAACCCCCCCTCCTCCTCCTCCTCCTCCTCCTCCTCCTCCTTCCCCTGGCCCGTGGCAGGAGAGAGAGGATGGCGGTGACTCAAGAGGATGACGATGAAGATCCCCGCAGCACAGAGTTCTCGCTGAGTTGCCAGGCCCTGTCATGCATGCAGGAGAAGCACATGGGCACCGCTCCGTAGTCTTGCTTTAATCAGGAGTGTGTGTGTGTGTGTGTGTGTGTGTGTGTGTGTGTGTGTGTGTGTGTGTGTGTGTGTGTGTGTGTGTGTGTGTGTGTGTGTGTGTGTGTGTGTGTGTGTGTGTGTGTGTGTGTGTGTGTGTGGGAGGGGGCTGGGGAGGTGGTAGAGAGACAGTATGCAGTGAGAAGACATGGTGATCCATTTTAAAGCTCGGATAATGTGGATAATGTTCCTCATTTCAGGGAAATATAGCAACATAGCTAATATCTCTATTAGACATGACATGGCAGTAGACTATTAGCTGGTTCTTATGCAACATGAATGTCTTATAGTGAACCTTGTTGTGAGTATTTTGTCTATTTAGATCTAGGTCTGTATATTGATTATAGTGCTGTACTAGTGTTATAAGTGCTACAACACATGCTTAGTTGATTAGACTTACTGAACACTGGCAGAGAGGCAAAGAACGAGTACAGGCCAGTTGACCTGAGTCCCCGCTGTGACGGTTCATGTGCATCCAAGAAACGGGAGACTGTCACACTGAAGAAATCTGCTGTAAGTGCGGCTCCCGCCTATTTAAAGGAGATTTATTCAAGAGCCCATTACAGAAGATCAGCAGAGATACGGAGGTGCAGCTATAAATGGAGTCCGAGAGCCTGTGTGAGCGTCCTGCAAAAGCTTCAAGTGTCTGGCAAGGTGAGAAATGAAAGGGCTATTTCCACAGTGGATGTATCAGAGTGGGATCTTCTAAAGGGCCCGCCTTGAAATGGCTTCACCCCTTTGTAATGTCCAGTGGATCAAAGATACTTTACAGTAGGTTCTAAGCTTTGGCTAATCCGGAGAAATAGAATATGGGTGGGGGTTTCCATCATTTTCTATTTATTTTGAGTTTGAACTCTGGTTTGTACTTTGGCACAGCCCCACAGGTTCTGTACAGAGAACACATCATCACGCAGTGCCAGAGCAACAAAACGTTGCGGTCCCTAGCTATCTTGCACAAAATAAAACACAACTGGCATCAGAGTGAAACTAAGGAGAGCCCGCTGAGTACTGCGTTAGTGGATCCAATGTGGCAGCGTAAGAGGCGTCCCTGAGAGCCCCCTCGCGTTCCCCTCTTCCCTCGGCGTGACTTTAATTGAGAAAGCCCTCCAAGCGTAGTGCCAGTCTTCAGTGCAGAAAGGAGCCCTGCTGGGAACACCCCTGCAGGAGATTTGTGAACTGCGCACGGTCCTCTTGCGCCATCGCCTGTGACTGGAGAGCCAGTCATGGCTCTCCCCGCGTCCTCGTGCTGCTGGGAGTGAGTCAACCATTATTCATTGGACAGAACACGTATCAGCACGAATAACATGCATGTGGACGTGTGGGGGTGTACGCCCTGGGCTGGCACTAACCAATGCTGTTTCTCTGTGTTTTTTCTATATGCCAGAATGTCTTTTGGAGGTGGCTGCGTAGTGTTTACATTAGAAAGAGTCCTTCACTGAAGATCAACACATGGATGTCTATCGTGACTCGGCCAAATCAGTGGCCATTAAGCCCGCAGGTTCCTCTGTGTCTGGCCCCGCCTCCTGACACCCGGAAACAAAGTAGGAAAAGGGGGATGTCTGGGGGGGGGGGGGGGGGGGGGTGATTTATACAAAACATATGCACTGGAGGTTTACACAGGGTCCTATGCAGTGTGCTATGACCGGGCCAAACGGGGCACTACAACACTGACAGATTTCATTTCACGCTCGGCGGAGCACGGCCTCTGTTACGGTGACATTTACATAGTCCTCTATACTAGCGCTCGTCACCGGGCCCCGGGCACGGGCTAAATCAGGCACACGGGCCGGTGGGGGAGAAGGCATGGGGAGAGGGAGGGGACGAGGGCGGAGGAAATGCATGGATGGCGACGCAGGGAAGGGAGCGGGAGAGTTCTCGTTGGCTGGAACGTTATTGGGATCGGTGTGGAGGAATGCGTTTGGGAGCGGGTGTGTGGAAAATGAGCGTGCACAATATGCCCGGAGTAATTAGCTGAGGGCCACTCAATCCAGGCTGTTTACACACTCTTGAACCATCTTTTTCTTTTGACCCATAATATAGGCTTCTTTGCCAAAAGCACACATTCATAGAGCAACGATTTATCTTTTCCTTGTGCCAAATGGAACGGTGGCTGCAGAATTTGAGTTGATCTCTTGCCGAAACCTCTGAAATCTGAAAATGATTCATTGTGTTTATTTGCATTTTCTGCTTGTGCTTATTTAAAAGGCCTTCATGTTCAACCCTTCCAAACCACATCATAATTAGTTTATCTATTTTAAAGAATGTTAATCATCTTTGAATTCTGCGTGTCTGTACCCAGTGGTTTATCTTGAGAAGGACCATTGCAGATTTTAGCCAATCAGGGCTGGTTCTGTAAGGTTTATACATTCCAAAGATCATCTGGCCGCCCCAGACTGTCCAGAGGTGAATTCAGGTCATTGGCCTTGGTTGACCTCAGCCCCACAGCAGCATGACCATGCTACCGCCTCACGGTGTGCTCTGCCGTACTGCAGCCTGTCTGTCACACTGCCCTAGTCCTGACTCTCACTCCTCCCTTCATAGGCGTCTATTATCACCAGATCACCTCTCTGCTGATGGCACTCTCCCCCAGGGGTTTGACTGCAAGGCTGCAGTGAGCATTCTGTGGACAGTTGGTAGGCACTGTTTCCCTTTCATTTGAGTAGGCTGCTTGCACTCAGGGGAGGCAGCAGGCGAAGATGGCTGCTATTGAACGTACTGTAGTGTTTGCATACTTGTTACAAAGTAATTGGTTAAGGTTTCGAAATGTGTTGCAAACAATGCATGCCTGGCATACGTAATAATCCACATGCCGCTATTTTGACCCTTTGTTTTGACTTCAGTCTCTCTTACGTATCAAGTTCCTGACAGTTTTTGAAAAGACACCAGATAGTGTTTAAAATCCAGAAGATGGCAAAACATTTTGCAATTATGCTTTTAGTACCCAGGAATGACACATAATGTAAGTACTAATTACTAAACAACCACATTGTTTCATGAAACAAAAACATGCTAAACAAAGTAGTTTGGTACCCAAACAAATTGAAGATGAACTGAATGGAGCTGCCATATGTCTTGGACACTCGGGTCAAGAGAGGAGCTGAGCTGTCAACTGATCACCACCTGGTGGTGAGTCTGATCAGATGGTGGGGGAGGCTGCCGGACAGACCCGGTTGGGATTGAGTTGCTGCCCCAAGCGAGGGAGTTCAAGTATCTCGGGTTCTTGTTCACGGGTGAGGGAAAAATGGAGTGCGAGATTGACAGGTGGATTGGTGCAGCATCAGCAGGAATGCGGGCGTTGTACCGGACCGTCGTGGTGAAGGAGCTGAGCCGAAGGCGAAATTCGCGATTTACCAGTCGGTCTACGTTCCAACCCTCACCTATGGTCATGAGCTTTGGGTAGTGACCGAAAGAATAAGATCACGAGTACAAGCGGCTGAAATGTGTTTCCTCCGTAGGGTGGCTGGCCTCAACCTTAGGGATAGGGTAAAGAGCTCGGTCATCCGGAGGGAGCTCGGAGTAGAGCCGCTGCTCCTTCGCGTCGAAAGGAGCCAGATGATGTGGTACGGGCATCTGATTAGGTGCCTCCTGGGCACCTCCTGTTGGAGGTTTTCCGGGCACGCCCTACTGGTAGGAGACCCCGGGGTAGACCCAGAACACGCTGGCGAGATTATATATCTCGTCTGGCCTGGGAACGCCTCGGGATCCTCCAGGAGGATCTGGAAAGCATTGCTGGGGATAGGGACGGCTGGAATTCCCTGCTGAGCCTGCTGCCACCGCGACCCGGCCCCGGATAAGCGGCGGAAAATGGATGGATGGATGGATGGATGAATGGAGCTGTACTGTGCAGGCCTAGCTGTTTATCGGGTCGGAATAGTAGTGTGAAAAGAAACGGAGAGAGTTAGCCCAGTACAGAAATTGGTCGCTACGAAAATAATGAGGGCTTTAACACGATTTTGGAGATGTTATATTATATCCCACCCTCTGGGGCTGCGCATGATTGTGTTTTCAAAAGGGCAATTCAACCGGTAGGTTTAGATATGAGGCTGTCTGAACCGTTGTCTAGTCGGCTGTTTGAAAGAAAGAGTTTTAGATCGTCCAAACATACAGAGAGAAACAAAGAGGTCGATACTACAGGCTGTGAGAAACCTCCCGTCCACTCCCATTGTCCCACTGTTACTGTGACTCAGTAAAACTGCCAAGCTGATGACATCGTTTAGCATGCATGCTAACAAAGTGGCTGATCAACCAGCCGCAATAGAGCTCTCTAAGCACCTTAACGAGGTGGTAACAAAGTTATGGAATCATTAGTGAGTGCGGCCAGAGAGAGAGAGAGAGAGAGACTGCTGGAGGAGGCTACACTCTGACAGATGGTGTGTGTGTGTGTGTGTGTGTGTGTGTGTGTGTGTGTGTGTGTGTGTGTGTGTGTGTGTTAGTTGGTAGGTTGGTGGGGATGACGCTTGTGTGTGTGCGTGTGCGTGTGTGTTAGTTGGTGGGGATGGCGCTTGTGTGTGTGTGTGTGTGTGTGTGGGTTGCTGGGGATGGTGCTTGTGTGTATGTGTGTGTGGGTTGGTGGGGATGGTGCTTGTGTGTGTGTGTGTGTGTGTTTTCTCTATATGGAGGGGCAAATAGGAGGATATGTGTGAGATTGTGTGCATTATAAGGCCCTTTTCCAGGGATTTTCTTTTGTTATTTAACTTAGAAAAGTAATTTTCTTTTGGTAGACAGCTTGCTTTGAATTGAAATATTTCCATTGGATTTGAACAACTAATCTTAATGTGGCAAATTACCAGTAGAATAAAGCCTTGAATTTCTTTTCCTGTCAAACATATTTATTTTTGGTGGATTTGTCCGTGTTCACACTACATACAAGTTAAACATATGTCCAGTTGTCCGTGTCCAAACTAGGTACATATTATTTTACGATCTGTGAC
>JAPMUY010000746.1:125000-130000 GCA_026901105.3 Galaxias olidus | reverse complement strand
GATGCAATCTGGTGTCCACTTTTGGTGTTTACTGTTTGTTTCCATACCTCACTTCCTGGTCCCTGGTGTGGAACTGCACCTCTACTGATAAACACACACAGGCACACACACACACACACACACACACACACACACACACACAGCTGTCTATGTGTGTCTGTTGTTAATATACATGCAAGTGTGTGTGTGTGTGTGTGTGTGTGTGTGTGTGTGTTTGTGCGTATGGGCGAGTGCAAATGAGAATCCATTAATCAGATCAGCCACCTACCAGCCATCCAATTGTCGCAAATTAGATATATTGTGTTCTGCTGCTGGTTTCGGGGGCGGGGCAGAAAAAAATAGCGAGGTCTAAGAAAACAGGGTAATTGCACTGTCAAATAATACCGCAACAGCGATGATAAGTGGACTCTGTTTTCTGTCTAACCTTGCTTATGTTTTACAAGACCATTAGCCATTAGTCCACAGACATTACCAACCAAAACAAAACTTTTGATGGTTTGAGGCACACAATATTACAAAACCATTTCCAGTGTTGTTTTTGTGTCAAGGATGCATTAGCCCTCAATGAATCATCAAATGAATATAAAGTAAATTTTTTTATTTTTTAATTTTTTATTTTAAATTTTTATGTTATTTCACTCATAACCTTGGGTAGTTTGTCTTACCTCAAATTGTGTCCGAGCAACAAGTAATGGACATCGGAATGCATGTTGTTGTTGTGTTTTGTTGTTGTGTTTTTCTTTACCCAGAAGGCAGTGAGAGTGACCTGTGGTACTGTTGTCAGAGTGATAGGATAGCTGACAGTCAAAGGCTGTCTCTTCATTCCTACACAAGCCCATTCATTAGACAAACCAAAGGGCACTGGAGTGTCAGCATTCACAAATTACCCAAACATCAATAGAGAAGGCAAAAAAACTGCAAACACACATATTAACAGTGCAGGTGTGTGTGTGTGTGTGTGTGTGTGTGTGTGTGTGTGTGTGTGTGTTTGTTTCACTGCTCAATAAGGGGGCAGGTCTGCTCTGTGAGCATGCATTCAGCGTGGTGATGATATCACTGTTGTTTTGTAACACACCCAGACCTCGTGCAGGAAGCAGCGGCTGTTGCTCCAAATAGTCTGGGAATACTACCGAGTTCTGTCTGTAGAAGAAGAATCAATCTTGTCATTATATCTGTTTGCGTGTGGGTGGTGTTCTCCTTTTACACAGTGTGTGCAGTACTGTGCATAATCTGAGTGGGCGTGTGGGCTGTGGGCTTAATTTAGACAGACACATTCTCACACTAGGCGATCTGTGTGTGTGTGTGTGTGTGTGTGTGTGTGTGTGTGGAGGGGGTGGGGTGAGTCTGCAATGACAGTGTGGTCCTGGGAGCTCAGTCACCACCATCTCCTCGGGCGACGCCGCGTAGGGCCTATGATGTAAGCCCTCCGCTGGCTGGCGCTTGTTTCTTAACCCCTTCTTGAGCCTTTGCTTTTAATGTGTCTGTTCCTGATGTTTACACACGCTTCGCGCCCCGCATTGCCCCCCCCCACACACACACACTCACACACACACGCACGCACGTGTGTGCACAACACACAAACACACAAACACACACACACACACACCCACCACACACTCACACCGTGGCCCTGTAGCGTGACCTGATGTGCTGTGACAGCAGTGACAGTGAACCTGACAGTGGTCTCCTCACTGCGCTCTTCATTCAGTGTGCCACGGTGTGCCGCTCCGTCCTCAGGGCGCTCTTCATTCAGTGTGCCACGGTGTGCCGCTCCGTCCTCAGGGCGCTCTTCATTCAGTGTGCCACGGTGTGCCGCTCCGTCCTCAGGGCGCTCTTCATTCAGTGTGCCACGGTGTGCCGCTCCGTCCTCACTGCGCTCTTCATTCAGTGTGCCACGGTGTGCCGCTCCGTCCTCACTGCGCTCTTCATTCAGTGTGCCACGGTGTGCCGCTCCGTCCTCACTGCGCTCTTCATTCAGTGTGCCACGGTGTGCCGCTCCGTCCTCACGGCGCTCTTCATTCAGTGTGCCACGGTGTGCCGCTCCGTCCTCACGGCGCTCTTCATTCAGTGTGCCACGGTGTGCCGCTCCGTCCTCACGGCGCTCTTCATTCAGTGTGCCACGGTGTGCCGCTCCGTCCTCACTGCGCCCTTCATTCAGTGTGCCACGGTGTGCCGCTCCGTCCTCAGGGCGCTCTTCATTCAGTGTGCCACGGTGTGCCGCTCCGTCCTCAGGGCGCCAGCTTGTGTTTCTGTTAAATATGTCTAGGGCACAAACCAACGCCGACAAGACATTGTTCCGGATGGACGTAGAATTTGTTGGAGGGTGTGATCCTACTGGCCGTGCCTGGAGATGAACTTTGACCCTGCACGCCCCTGATCCCGCCCAGCGCTACAGACAGCGTGTTGAAGAGTGAAGGAGTGTGAGTAATCCAATCCCTGCTAATTCCTCACTGATAGCCCAGCTATACCTTCACTTCAGATCAGCGGGAGCAGAGCTTAACGAGTGTTTCCCAGCATACATAGGACAACCCCCCCGGGGAGACAACTCGGAATGTGGAAACCCGTCCTCGACAAATACACGTCCCGACGGCAGCACATACGTGTGCCGAAACAAAGAACACACTGTAGGCGTTCTCTCACGTGTGTGAAAGCATGCACTCACACCCATGCACACGCAGGCATACATACACAAACAATGAGTAGGTTTGCATGTCTATTAAAATCTCTCTCTTTCTCTCACCCTCTCTGTCTCTTTCTCACACGCACACACACACACACACACGCACACACAGACTGGTTTTGTAAGTAGCTCATGTATCATGATATGTGATTCTAAGCTGGTCTTATTCTAGACGCAGGCACCACTAATGGGACAGCCTGCAGTAGCTCTACTACTGGGAATGCTTAAGTGGAAGGGAGCTAATGTGTCTGTGGGCCATACGGTGCACACTGACTGAATGGTTTAATATGCCTATTGACAGACTCCTCTGGGATTTAAGGTATCACTTCAGCCTGATGGATGTCTGCCATTGTGTATGGATGTGTGTGTGTGTGTGTGTGTGTGTGTGTGTGAGAGAGAGAGTGTGTGTGTTGGTGTTCAACTATGTGAAAGCTCTCCGCGGTTCCAGTCCAAGATAGATATTGAATGTTGCCAAAATGGTCCGAATCCAAAATGCAGGATCTGGAGTGGGAGTCTGGCCTCCCTGGAGATGTTTATTCCAGAGGGAGACGCCTCGACGTGATGGCGCTCTACGTGAGCAAGGCAGGGACCACTCTCCTGGTGGTCATCTTCGCTAGCTCCGCTGCCAGGTCTGAGAGGAAGATTTGAACTCTAATTGCACCTCCTTCCGGTTTGAAAATCACCCATTTTGGTCCTTGGCTATCGTCGGCTATCGTCGTCTACACGACGATAGCCAAGGACCAAAATGGGTGATTTTCAAACCCAAGTTCGGGCTGGGAGTAGTGTGAGGAATGGGAGTGCCACACAGGTCCCAGCTTCTGTCCAGGGAGCTGGTTTTCATTAGAGCGCCACACATCTCTAAAGCCCTTCCGCTGTGACTGTGTGAGACTCACGTAGGACGTACTCCTTTCCCAACTCACGTTTGGCTCCCTGAGTAGCAAACCTGCCAACTCCAACCATCCATTAATTTGATTCTTGCTCCATTCTTTCCGCTTCAGTAGCCTTAACATTACATATGCCATTATGTGAAGTTGTCTCACATTATTGTATCTAGGTCGGATTTGTAGGAATATTACGAATGCATGCCATGTGAAATGTCTGGAGGGCTTAAGTGAATGCTTCTCTTGATGTCTATGGTAAAGAAAGCTAGTACTGGAGAGCGCATGACAAATTCAAAGGGCCCATAATGTCAGATACGGAATCATACTGTGTTACTAATTGTTTTATCACTCGGAAGCATTGAACCAACACTGTAAATATTTTAAATCTGTGCCTAGCGAATGATTTCCAGTTCACCTCTGACGAATAGCTGTTGTCTCCTACAAGCCGTTCTGAATCACAGCCTCTTGTGATATAGAAACTGGGACAATGTGACTTACCAATCATTGCTGTGCTTGAATTTGCATAGCTGTGCCCTTACTTTGGTTGTTGCCTCCACCCAGATATCCACATTCAGTGCCAGTGTTCAAGTTCCACAACCACAGGCTGACCAAAGGCAATTTAGAAACAAAGGACCAGTAAGATAAATCGTAAGTAATTTAATAGCCATGTATGCTATTTAGCAATATAACCAAATGTTATAAATATAGTGTATGTTATAATATAAATTAAATAGTGAGCCCTTTAAAAACCTTTTTTTTTTCTTTCAAAATATGCCTTTGTGTTGAAAAAGTCGGCGGTTGTATTTATTTTTTACAGTTCACACATTCTTTCTCATCGTACTCTCACCAGCTGACCCCATAGTAAATGGATATGCCCCCTTCTGAGGACAAACCTTAGAGAGTTCTCTAAAAGGGCTTTCTGGCTGTCAGGGTAAAACGGCACAATAGTCCTGGTCTACCGGCTATTTTCTTCTTCTTATCCTTTGTATCTCCTTTGTACCTGCAAGACCAGTCTGTCTGTCAGTTTATCCATTTCTCTGACTGAATGTCCATCTCTTTCTTCACCTACCTGCCTGTTTCATCCCTTTTATAGTGATGCTTCTCTGGAACTTTAGATGCCCTTTTTTACTTGAGCCATGGATGATGGGATCTCTCTCTCTCTCTCTCTCTCTCTCTCTCTCTCTCTCTCTCTCCCTCTCTCTCTCTCTCTCTCTCTCTCTCTGTCTCTGTCTCTGTCTCTCTCTCTCTTTCTCTCTGTATCTCTCTCTCCCCCTCCTGTGTGGAGTGAGAGAGAGAGAGAGAGAGAGAGAGAGAGAGAGAGAGAGAGAGAGAGAGAGAGAGAGAGAGAGAGAGAGAGAGAGAGAGAGAGAGAGAGAGAGAGAGAGAGAGAGAGAGAGAGAGAGAGAGAGAGAGAGAGAGAGAGAGAGAGAGAGAGAGAG
>JAPMUY010000746.1:97500-120000 GCA_026901105.3 Galaxias olidus | reverse complement strand
GAGAGATTAGGTGCCTGACTGCCTGCCCTCCACTAGAAAGCTGCTCTCTTTCTCTCTCTTTCTCTCCCTTAAGCTTTCCTGTTTTCCTTGAGTCAATTTGGTCATGCAGAGCCCACATCCTAATTTGTTGTTTTGTTCTTGCTGTTAGGAGTAGCTGTGTTTGAATGGCAGACAAGGGGACAGGTGTCGAGTATGTGAGAAACCGGATGTTGAAGGGGACACAGTAAGGTGAGTATCCTGTAACACCTACAACACGAAACGTGTTCTCATAGTTTATCTTTAAGCTCAGAAAACCAATCTTTTCTCATCCTCTGAGTTGGCCTTGTGTTCGTCTGTGTACAATAATTTACATTGATAATCGTTTCGCTTTACTCAACCATACTGTTCACTCGTTGGTGCCTGGTTCACTGGCACCCTCAAACCTATAGACAAGCTACACTGGCCATTCAAACAGGAGATAGTTTCACTTTCAAAGGCCAAAAAGGTCAAGCTTTGTTCCACAAGATACATTTCTGTATCTTTAGGACACACACTTAGAACACATGTAATACACACTTTAATACACTTAGAATTGATGTAACTTTGAGACCAAACTGTGAGACTAACCAAGCCTGCAATCTGTTGAGGGATGTGTCAAATGCAAGCTTTCGGTGTCCTCCTGATTATGTTGCTGCTCCTCTCTCACCAAATGCAAAACTGATTCTGCCGACTATTCCCTTGTTCCCAGTGGAAAGCTCTGTAACCTTTTCCTGAAGTTGTTTATATTTTTCCTGATGATATATGATCATTTTCAGCCTGTGTTTCGAATGTTGATTTGAAGCATCTTGTTACACATTTTTAAGAAGTTCTACACTGATAAAATTATCATTGAAATTGCAGTTACAGTCATATTTAAGTGGCTTGCAAATATTATTTAAATGCTGTATCTGCTGTACTTATCTTTACTGGTTACATTAAACTGGTCTTAAAACGTTTTATACCTCTTTCGTTCCTGCTTATCCCTTGTCAGACGAGGTGATCGATGTTAATATCGTGATAGTACATCCAATAAGGAGTTATTCAGGTAAGGAGGCCTATGTAGGTAAATGTAGCCTGTAGTTTCGGATAGCATGGTTCGGTCAAAATTTAAAAAATAAATACACCTTTGAACACCTAGGAATACATGTTGTTTTTTCTGTATTTCACACATGCAGAAATTAAAATGTAAAAGTGACAAGTTGTTATTGAAACATTTACACGGTCTGACCTATTGTGACAAGGCGGAACCATCATTTTACCTTGTGTCTGGTAGACAGCATTGTTATGCTCACTTTTGACGGAGCCATACTAGCTGGAACTACTCGCTCAAAGTCTTTGTGCTAAGCTAGGCTACATTTACCTACCCACCTACTTACCTAAATAACAAATTGTTGGGCAGACAATCATAACATCTCATCTGACTAAGGGTAAGTAGGAGCAATTCTTATTTCCCAAAAAGTTTTACTATCCATTTAAGCCTTTGTATCCTATGCAATAAAGCAGCCAACTTAATTAGAGTAAAATCTTCCATTCCATTTTGAACTTTCAAATTGGACTGTTATGTGTGCAATCACTACGGATTTAACTCGAGAATAGGCAGAGCTTAGACATTTAATATTCAGGTAACCTTTACAAACATCCTGAGCAGCTGTATCGTTTAAGCTTGTGTTCTGTTAAACTAATCCTGTCAGCACTGTTAGTCCTGTTAGCACTGCTTTTAAGGGTGCTAGTAGACTAGCTCTGTCAAGATTGCCAAAATCTACTTTCCATATTCATACCCTTACACAGCCCACTCTGCGATTCAACTTTGACCTTTGCTGCATAGAATTTCCTTCCTGTGCCAGCCACAACCTTGCAACAGCACCAGCGGAAACGCATCAGTCACACAGTTGACAGCATCACATCGAGTCTGGTATCAGATGAGAGAGATACAGAGAGCAGGGAGAACAGGAACCAGAGGAGATACAGAGAGCAGCGAGAACAGGAACCAGAGGAGATACAGAGAGCAGGGAGAACAGGAACCAGAGGAGATACAGAGAGCAGGGAGAACAGGAACCAGAGGAGATACAGAGAGCAGGGAGAACAGGAACCAGAGGAGATACAGGAACCAGAGGAGATACAGAGAGCAGGGAGAACAGGAACCAGAGGAGATACAGAGAGCAGGGAGAACAGGAACCAGAGGAGATACAGAGAGCAGGGAGAACAGGAAGAGAGAGAGAGAGAGATACAGAGAACAGGAACCAGAGGAGATACAGAGAGCAGGGAGAACAGGAACCAGAGGAGACACAGAGAGCAGGGAGAACAGGAACCAGAGGAGATACAGAGAGAGAGAGCCAGAGGAGATACAGAGAGCAGAGAACAGAACCAGAGGAGATACAGAGAGCAGGGAGCCAGAGGAGATACAGAGAGCAGAGAGATACAGAGAGCAGGGAGAACAGGAACCAGAGAGATACAGAGAGCAGGGAGAACAGGAACCAGAGAGATACAGAGAGCAGGGAGAACAGGAACCAGAGGAAAATAGAGAGCAGGGAGAACAGGAACCAGAGAGATACAGAGAGCAGGGAGAACAGGAACCAGAGGAGATACAGAGAGCAGGGAGAACAGGAACCAGAGGAGATACAGAGAGCAGGGAGAACAGGAACCAGAGGAGATACAGAGAGCAGGGAGAACAGGAACCAGAGGAGATACAGAGAGCAGGGAGAACAGGAACCAGAGGAAAATAGAAGGGCGTAAAAGAGGAGTGGGGAGATTTCTGAGACGTTGGATATTACATGTCTTTATGGTTCAGGGCGTTTCATAATATCTGGTGGCGGAGCAGATGGTGCTCTGGAGATTTTGAAGAATTTGAAAAGAGAGTAGAAGTGTTTACTCAGCGATAGAATCTTTAATGATGTGTACATTAAACTGTGTATGATTACTGAAAGCATGCTATAAAATTACGGAATATAAAAACTATACGGGAGGCAGAATTCAGAAGGCGCTGACACTCGTTTCACTGGATTTAACAAGCTACAGTGTCAAACCAATGACCCGCTGGTCAAAGGAAGCTCCCCTAGGCTGACCCGTCCTGTACCAAAATGGTTGCATGTTAGAAAACCCCTGCAGCCTACAGTAATTACTTCCACAGAGCGTCTGCTTATATGTTCAGTTGGTCAGATGTAATTAAGACCACAACTAATGCCGCTGGCGTCCATCTTGATATTAAGAAAGTGTAGAATATCTATAGCATCGACCCTCCCAATTCTGCATTAATCAGATCCTATGTGGATGGTCTGAGAAGTATGATGCAGCTCAGCATTACTTAAGTAGTGATTACTCTCACCACTCTAATTGAAATCACATCACTGGTGACGAGTCTGCTTTGAAACATGGGTCCACTGCCTTTGCCAGAAAAAAACTGATTTAAAGCCATAAAAGCCCCCCCCCCCCCCACCTCAGTCGACAAAGTATCATCTTGCTGCTGACCATAGTCGTCATGGAGACCTATGGGAAAAGTTGTAATGCGGTTGAAATACAGAGTGTAAATCTAAACCGAATGTATTCCTGGCAGACCCCAAGGAAAGGATGAGAGGAAGGGTGCTGGGATAAACAGCCTCTTTTGTGGAGTTAAGGATTTCATAACTGTATTTTCATGGATCCATACGGTTCAGTTTCTCATCCTTTGGAAGGGGAATCTTGATGTTGTCCTCTAAAAAGGCCAACATCATTTTGGTTGGCTACATCAAACAGTTTGCAGCGGAGTATGTTTCCGGAGATTAGGGACTGAATCGGGGTGTAATTATGTTTGATCAGATGAAGTAAATCTTGGCTACCGGGAAGAAAGCCACAGCGCTGATAGTGGTAATCTCAGCAGAACAGAACAGAGCAGATTGGGGATGGGGGAGTAAAGAGGGGAGAGAGGGATAGAGAGATGGAGAGAGAGAGATAGAGGGATGGAGAGAGAGAGATCAAGGGATAGAGAGAGATAGTGATGGAGAGAGAGAGGGATAGAGGGATGGAGAGAGAGAGGGATGGGGAGAGATATAGAGGGATGGGGAGAGAGAGATAGAGTGATGGAGAGAGAGAAAGAGTGATGGGAGAGAGAGAATAGAGAGAGATGGGAGAGAGAGATGGGGGAGAGGGATAGAGAGGGATGGAGAGAGAGAGAGAGATAGAGAGATGGAGAGAGAGAGAGAAAGATGGAGAGAGAGAGGATGGAGAGAGAGAGGTTTAGAGGGATGGAGAGAGAGATAGAGGGATGGAGAGAGAGATAGAGTGATGGAGAGAGAGAAAGAGTGATGGGAGAAAGAGTGATGGGAGAGAGAGGGATAGAGAGATGGTGAGAGAGAGCTAGAGGAATGGAGAGAGAGAGCGAGGGATAGAGGGATGGAGAGAGAGACAGAGTGATGGGGAGAGAAAGGGATAGAGAGATGGTGAGAGAGATAGAGGAATGGAGAGAGAGAGAGATGGAGAGAGAGAGAGGGATAGAGAAATGGAGATAGAGGGATGGAGAGAGAGGGATAGAGGGATGGAGAGAGAAGGATAGACCGATGGAGAGAGAAAAAGAGGGATGGTGAGAGAGATAGAGGGATGGTGAGAGAGAGATAGAGGGATGGAGAGAGAGAGATATAGGGATGGAGAGAGAGAGATAGAGGGATGGAGAGAGAGATATAGAGAGATGGAGAGAGAGAGGGATAGAGGGATGGGGAGAGAGAGGGAAAGAGGGATGGAGAGAGAGGGGTAGATGGATGGGGAGAGAGAGGGAAAGAGTGGTGGAGAGAGAGAGGTAGAAGGACTGAGGTGAAGGGAGGATTGAATGGACAGCCAGCTGGACATAGCACACTCCAGTGACCGTCCAGTCCCAATGTGTGAGAGATCCTCCTCACACTAAGCTGACTACAGTTATCCGTCTGCTCTTTGCCACTGATACTAATGGATGGACAGGAAACAGATCCCACACCAGGCTTTGCCTTATGTCAAATGTACACACACACACACACACACACACACACACACACACACACAAGCAAGCAATACTGTGCCTGTGCTAGATTGTGAAACGTAAGATAATGACTTGTAATGTATGGCTTCATGAAAATAACCTTTAATGTACTTTCGGTAAACATTTTAAGACACTTAACACGTAGTTTACATAGTACATTTAGCTCATAAACGATTTAATGTTCATATTTTGTATTTTATCATTATACTTTTTCAAATAAATTTGTTTTTTTATTTAAAGAATAGTAATGTATTATTGTGCCTAGCTCAGGGGCTTTTCTGTACTGTGGGTATCAGGAAAATGTCAGTACTAAGGATCCAACATACTGCGAGTCTCTCAACCCCTTGTGGAAAAGGACTCTAGAAGTAAACTGTGTTCAGTGCTCTTCTCTCTTTTCCTTGTTACTGTTTAAGATTTAAAGGGGCCCTATTATGCTAGTTTTCAGGTTCATACCTTTATTTCGGAGTTTTACTAGAATAGGTTTACGCGTTTTAATGTTCAATAAACAATTACATTTTTCCAAAATGCCTGGATCTGCAGCACCTCTATTCACCCTCTGTCTGAAACGCACCGTTTTAGTTCCTGTCTCTTTAAGGCTCCCCCTCCCGACGAGCGCTGTCTGCTCTGATTGGTCAGCTGGCCAAACAAAGGGAATTTGCCTTAGCGCATACCAAAACAGCGTTTTCTCGACATGGCAAAACCACCGGTCTCCGCTCTGACTGGCTCTGGTTGAGGACGTGCCAAACATTATTCAAATGTGTGACTTAGTGACGTAGATAAGTTACGGAAGAAAACACCGGACTGCAAACGAGGCATTTCAGGCAGTTCAGGGGCAGTGTTTTCTGTGAGATAGAGTAGCTCCCTTTGGCGTGGACTATGGGCTTTGTAACTTTTCAGACCTTTTACATGCACAAAAAGCTATGTAACATTCTAAAGTAAAGGGAAAAACCCTAAAAAGCCTAATAGGTTCCTTTAATCGAAATATGTGAACTAACAAATGGCCGTTTAGGAGGTTGTGTAATAATTCAGATTTCGTCCAATACGCAAACCATTAGAAACTCTATACATAATTCAGTGGGTTTTGGGGAAATTAATTGTTTTCATGATTAAAATATTAATGAGGTCTTTTTGCAAGATTTTTAATAAAACATGGTAAAACACATGCCAAATCTATTTTGGCTTAAATCATCCCAAGTTCATTAAATGGCAATAATTACCTAATTTGCCAACTTGGATTGAATACACTTTTTCTCTTGCAGACAAGCAGTTTCATAAAATTCTTATTTTGTGCTAAAGTAAACTTTAGACTTGACATCAGTGCATGTCCAGCACATCATTCATAGTTTACCCAGCTAAATGTGCTTATAACTTGTAGTTGTATAATAATGTAATGTTCTGCCTGCCTAACCAGCTTACTGTTATCTGTGTCTGCCCATGCAGAAAATGAAATAAAAAAAAAAGGTTGGCCAACCAGCAGCACTATCACACTCCTTTGGGCTTTCTTTGAAGCACCTACTGTTACCCTTTTTGGTTTACTAGGCCAACGTTTTCCCTGTGCCGGTGTAGCTTTAGAATGGCAGGGGCATAAACAGGGTGAATAATTCATGGCTTTAGAGTCGGACCGGGTCTCAGCCCACAAAGCTTTGCCCTACATCACATCTCACAAAGCACGCACAACATTCTTTATGCTCGAAATGTCCTACATTTTAGCAGGCTTCATTCCTTCAAAAAGGCCTCTTAACCGATCACTATTGTTCACATCATCTCCTCTGTACTCATTCAGACCTTTACTCAAGTGTCCGCCCTCTCTTTCGTGTGACTATAGTTAGAGCAGGATAGAATTAGGAAGACTAAGATTAAACCTCATTTGACATGACTCATTAAGACATTAGAAATACACCCCATATACAGTACTGTGCATGAGTTTTAGGCAGGGGATGCTGTTTTGAAGGCGAAGAGTGGTCACACCAAATGTTGATTTGATACAGATTTGCTTTTCCCTCACTTTGTATTTTTTACTTTAAAGACTTTACACCTGCCTAAAACCTTTGCACAGTACTGTACATACAGTATAAAATGCAGTATATGTGTATGTCCTGTAGCGAGTGCTACTAGAAGCATTGCTTTGACGTTTTTGAATGTTGAAGTACTCTCTTTGTTGACGCACCACTCCAGTGGCAGTGTGCGGGAGATCCCAGAAGCCTCGGGGCCGACGTAGCTCTGAGCGCTGATGTCACTGCACACACAAACAGGGCTCCTCCGCTGCTCTGCTGCCGCCAGCCATCTCTCCCTGTGCAGGGGCTTTCACGTGTAAATGTCAGCCCTGAAAGGCTTCCCAAGAAAAGCCGCTATGGCTCTGTGTGTGACACAGACTTAGCGGCTGTGATTAGTCGGGCTGGAGTGACGCATGAGGCCACAGGGTCCACACAGACCCACACACAGAGTCGAAACGATAACTCCTGCGATGCTACGTTTTAGTTGTATTTTGATGAAGATAATACGGAAACAGGGTCTCTTGAGTGAGGTTTGACTGTGGCAGTTGGCCGTCGCCATGTTTGGAATGCGGCCCACTAATTTCTCCCCGGGGAGCGTTGTCCCTTTGCTTGGCTCTCCCCCACACCAGAGGATGTCCACTGTCTGTCTCCCGACCCCCCCTACTTGTTTCATTTCTTGTATGTGGGGTTATGCATTATGGATGCACTGGGACCGCCGCTCTGCATGACATAACGTGTGGACCACAGCTCCCTGCCCTGACAGGAGGTTGCTGAGGTTCTGCTGAGGAGGACGTTAGTTTAGTAGCATAGCCTCAGCAATGTCCTGAGCCCTTGATAGACGTCTGCGAAGCCAGAGTTGACAGGAGATATAATTGAGTTCATTTTGATGACATAAGCCTGGCTGATTCTTTGGCGTTTGGGGTTTTGCTGACCCTATGCGGCACATGGGTCTGATCTGAGGTCAGCTGGGATTGACCCCCTAACCATCAGCGTGCGGGGATCACCTGGGGGTCACCTGGTCTGACACCTGCTTGCCGTGCGATCAGCCTGCTTGGTTGGGCCTGAAATCTCTCTGACATGCAGGGATACCTGGAATCATGCCTGAAGTGTGTGGGTGCGTGTGTGTTTATGTTGTGTGTGTGTGTGTGTGTGTGTGTGTGTGTGTTTGTGTGTGTGTGTGTGTGTGTGTGTGTGTGTGTGTGTGTGTGTGTGTGTGTGTGTGTGTGTGTGTGTGTGTGTGTCACGTCAGGTTTTTATTTGCTCTTCCTCATGTGAGGCGACAGCAGGCAGCGACTCGTTCCTAGAGCAGTCCGTCAAGCATCTGTTGACGTGTCCCTAATGCGCCCGGCCACACATGGAGAAAGGACGTGGATAAATCATGCATCTCTCTCCCGTTCCCCTAGCCTTGTTTCTGCACTCGGGCACGGGGCCAATGAACTCTAGCCTCGTAAGGCTAAGCAGCAATCCTCACCTTATCCTTAAGAGATAGAGTAAAGGCAATCTCATTAAAGAGCTTTAGTCAATGGCCACTTCTTTACAATGACCGTTTTCCCAGAGAGTCACTGATACCTTTGATTGTTTTCGTTTGATTTGTTTTAATGTTTTGTTTTCTCATTGTCAAATAGTTTAGCCTTATTTGAACTGGTCTTGATAGCATTAGCGGGAGTAAAAAGAGTAAGCCACCATTTTAGGTGGTCACAGAAGGACACTGTAGAGGCCAAAAGGTCATTTCCAAAGAAAATATTTTTTTGCCGCAATGGTTTTGCCTGTATAGTATCAGCATGTGGTCGTGTTTAATTGACTGGGTGCCAGAGCTTATTTGTATGGCTTAATGTATGTGTACTGTAATGTCGGCTACAGCATGCCATCCAGACTTACAACATCCCATCCAGGCTTACAGCATCCCATCCAGGGACCATGTAGTCCCCTTGTCTCTTTCTCTCTTTGGCTACATGCGATTGTTTTATCCACATGTCAGTTGGATGCTAACTGATCCTGATTGAAGCATGTTACTGCATGGTACATTCTGTTCAGGCTTAGACAAGCAGTGCAGAACAGAATTCTGTGCTGCCAATGCAAATTGCACAAACTGGTATAAATTGGTTAAAAATGTATTTTTTCTATTTTGATGCTGGATTTAGTCTGGATCTAAGAAACAAAGCACACAGTACAGTACTGATACACTGATACAGTTTAAAATAGAACAGAACCGTATTTGAATAAGACATGGTTTAATTTTAGTCCTAATTTTTTCAAATCCTATTTGAGAAACAGCACTTTTAACCACAGCATTATAGCCACAGTACAGCAGTGAATTCATGTAAGATTAATAGTCAGAAGACAACAACATAAACAATTTCTTCACACATCTGGGTCCTTGCCTGGCATGATGGATGATGCAACAACTACTGCAGCTAACTCCCCGGAGCTGGCCTTCTTATCACCATCCTAGCGCTCCCAGCATGCAACTCAAGCAGGAAGAGCTGCCCCTGATTTAGTCTGACAATTGCCATCTGAGTCCCACCTAGCAGGCAAATCTGAGAGGACGGGGAAGAAGTCTAATATTCACTGACCATTTTAAATGTCCCAATTGTATTATACCAGGATTAAATGTATATCTAGGGAAATTCCACAATTTCATATATAATCCGTGTTTTGTTCTTGTTTGTTTGTGTCATCATCATCAAAATGAGCTCATCCACATGTCGGACTACAATAGGCTATATACTACACATTTTATGAATATGTCTCGACTTTACTGACAGCTTCAATCCATTCCCCTAATCCCCTTTGAATATTAATTTAGTACTAAAATTATATTTACTGCCTGGGGCAGAATATTCAATTCAAGGGGATGAATGGGTCATTCTCCTGCGGTTTCTGTGTGTGTCACGCTGGAAGTAAGAGCGGGGAATGGCAACTTGAGGATCTGTACACACACAATCCCAGTGGTGTCTGGAGAAAACCATCACTCCCAGCTGCACATTAGCGGGTTTTGGGACACATTGGTTCCCTGTAGAAAATCCATTTGTTTCAATGGCAATGCTGTCCTTCCTCCAGCCATTCTTCACTGTATTTAGGACCAGCTTTATTGAACTTTATTAAAAAAGGGTGGTAATGCTTGTATCTTTTTGGCATTTTTTTTGACACACAGGGCAAAAGGTTTAAAGGGAATGTAGATCTTACTAAAGAGTAGGTAAACTTGGCTTTCGTCGTTTTTTCTTCTTCAAAAACTCTTTAGCCAGCATCCGCTGCCTATGGAAAAACTCAAAGTTCTGTTCCTTTCTGCATTTTCAAATTCTTCCACAGACGTCCTTTAATATTTCATTCTTCCTCAGACATCCTTTAATATTTCATTGTGCCCTCTATGCTTGTCTCTGCTCAAGCAATTTATGGTTTGGCAGAAGGGACCCTGAATATTGAAAATGGAGTGAATTGACTCCATGGTTCTTCCCTCCCCCTCTGTGCCAGCCGGACTGAACCCACAGCTGTACAGTAATCACTGGGATTTCATGTCCTTTTGCAGTGGACTCAAAGGATAATGTCCCATTCAATCAGTCGTTTTCAGCTCAAGATCAGAAGATTCAGAAATATTCCTATAGACATATGTCGCTGGCTGGGAGGATGGCAATTGTCACAACACACTTCCAATCCACACATCTATGTCATTCTTAAAAATGTAAATCATTACGTACAGCAAACAAAAGTAGAACTCTATCGTCTGTTGGTTGACTGGGTTTTTCCACTGAGGCTGCAGCATTGTTGGACAGGTCCTGACACTAGCAGTGGGAACCACTGACAGCTCTGGCTGAGACATAGGACTCTGGCTTTTTCCACACTTAATGCCTCCGCTAATTTGTTTACCTTGATCAAACAGTTCCCATCACAGAAGGAATTTGTCTCCGGCACTGCGTTTGGTCCCGTGCAATAACTCAGCATGGCCTCTCTCTTCGTCGGGGACAGCCGTGACAGTCAGCCTAATTAGTTTGGCTGTGATAAAGGAGTGCCTGTCATCCGGAGACTGGGGACATCAATCCATCGATAGAGGCATGTGTTTTCAGAACGCAGCCGACTGTAAAGAGAGGAGAAACATGCATATTAACGTCAGCCCGGCTGAGAGGGAGAACTTACGTCAAGGACAGGGAATGATTGGTATGCACACACGGATAACATTACTTGGGGTGTAAGTAGGATTTTTGTTTGTGTGGCTGTTTTGATGAGATAAAGCATTTCAGCTTACGGTGCATTTCACTTTCTCCAGAGAAAGAATAAAGACCCTGTCATTAGGTGATATTGAGACCATGTTGCCAGACACAACCCTGCAGATTCAAAAAGGAGTCCCCTTTGAAACAAACCTGGTGTTTGTGAAGATAGTGGGATAGTGGGATAGTGGTGTAAGACTGCTACCTGGTGAGCCAAAGGTCATGAGTTCAGATCCCACCTGAACACCACCGCTAGTGTGCCCTGGTGTCCACGTAACCCTAAACTGCTCCAGGGGGACTGTCCCTGTATTCTCATAGTAAGTCACTTTGCATAAAAGCGTCTGCTAAATGACTGTAATGGAAACGCAATGCACTAGTGAAAATAAACGGAATAGCTGAACGTTGCCATCAACTTCTCACATGCCATTTTATACCGGATATACTTTTTCAGAACTCCGTATTTTATTAGGTCAATCACAGAAAATAGCAGCAATCCTCTACATGGCGTTAAAAAATGTCTCCCTGCCATGCTGGGAGAAGCCGGCAGACACAGAGCGTTATCTGTCATCCCAAGGGGGTTTGAACAGCCTGACCACGGTCAGCAGCAGTGCAGTGGATAAGCCCCTCACGGCCCCTAAAGCCCAGCCTAAACCCACTAGTCTCCTGAAGATTGCCTGATCCCTGCGTGTCTGACAGCGTTGCATAACTCCACTCTCTAGTGGCCTTCTGTGTGCCGTTTCTCCCGCCAGGAGAGCCAGGAGAGATGAACAGGAGGAGTGTGGATTTATTTTAACTTTATTTTAGTGTTTTTTCTCCAAGCTTGCTTTTAACCCCAGGGATTGTGATGAGTGTGTGGCTTTCTATGTAGTTCATATTTAGTGGAGGAATCCTACCAGGAATCGTTACTGTCAACTGATGACAGTTGAAATAAGACCCGTGTTGGACGTGCTGTTGAAATGCTGTGGCAGCTTTTGGACTCACGTGCACAGGAGGTGAACACTGACGTGCACACAAACACGCAGACACAAACACACAGACAGAAACACAGACACAAACACAGACACAAACACAGACACAAACACGCAGACACAAACACGCAGACACAAACACAAACACAGACACAAACACGCAGACACAAACACAGACACAAACATGCAGACACAAAAAGACAGAAACACAGACACAGAACAAACGCAGACACAAACACAGACACAAACATTCAGACACAAACACAGACAGAAACACAAACACAAACACAGACACAGACACAGACACAAACACGACACACACGCAGACCCAAACACAGACCCAAACACAGACCCAAACACAGACACAAACACAGACACAAACACACAGACAAAAACACAGACACAAAAACACACACTCAAAAAGACCCAGAGACAGACAAGACACAAACACACACAGAGACACACACAGACACACACACAGACACACACACAAACACAGACACAAACACAGACACAAACACGCAGACAAACACAGACACAAACACAGACACAAACACAGACACAAACACAGACACAAACACAGACACAAACACAGACACAAACACAGACACAAACACAGACACAAACACAGACACAAACACAGACACAAACACGCAGACACAAACACGCAGACCCAAACACAGACCCAAACACAGACCCAAACACAGACACAAACACAGACACAAACACAGACACAGACACAGACACAGACACAAACACGCAGACACACACACAGACACACAGACACAAACACAGACACAAACACAGACACAAATACAGACACACACAAAGACACAAATACAGACACACACACAGACACAAACACAGACACAAACACAGACACAAACACAGACACACACACACACACAAACACAAACACAGACACAGACACAGACACAGACACAGACACAGACACAGACACAAACACAGACACAAACACAGACACAAACACGCGGACACAATTAAAGACAGAAACACAGACACAGACACAAACACAGACACAGACACAAACACAGACACAAACGCAGACACAAACACGCAGACACAAACACAAACACGCAGACACGAACACAGACACAAACACAGACACAAACACAGCACAAGTGTCTCTACAAATAGGTCACATGGTCTGAATGACACAGATGGTCTCTTGCTTTGTCTCTCTCAAAGCCTACAGGGCATGAGATGTCTGATAGAAAGTGCTTCCCTCACACACACACTGGTCTGTGTGGGGAGCTTGACACATGAGAAGTGACTCCCAGGTTAGTGAGAGCTCCTTCACAGAACTTCCCAGCACTAAATGGCTTACAGTCTGGCCTCTAAGCTCCAGCCGTCAGCTTCCCAAAGCAGCCTTTGATGTGTGCTAGGGAGGGAGCGCTGAGAGAGCCGGGAACCCTTTGGCAGGCTTTGCTTTTCCGACCGCTTCATCCAAGCCTTCTCACTCCCCCTATAGTCACGTTGGCTCTGTGACACCGGGGGGACAGCAGAAGCAGTAAGGAAGTTTGTTTCTCATATTCCAGCCTGGTTCATTTGTTTTGAGCTCTCTGAACAGGGGCTTGGAGTGAGGAGCGGTGAGATTAGGTTGGTAGCCCAGCCACACAGGAGAGATGATAATGAGAACAGAGAGAGCTGGGTTCTGGTGCGTGGTGCCTGATAAGTGACCCCCCACTGGAAGGGGAGCAGCAAAGCCCCAGCCTGGCATGCAGCCCTCGGTGCTGACACAGCGATGGCGGTGGATAACACACGCCCAGCTCGGCTTACTGGGTCCATTCCTAAGCTGTCCCGTTCCACACAGTCAGATTTATGGAGGAGTTAGGCCGCAATTTAAATCAATCCCCAGGATGCTCGGAATTTATCGGTTCCTCGGGGGTAAAGAAAAATCACCAACTTTACTTTCGGGAGAGCTTTTTTTCCATTTTATATTCCCCCCCCCCCCCCCCCCGTTTGCCCCCAGGTAGATATGCCTCGCTGCCTCAGCTTTGAGTTCAGTCCATTGTGTGCAGTTGAAGGGTTTACATTTCCTGTGTGATCAAAAATCAAGGAAAATGAAACATCGTGGTAGGGGTCATGTCAGGACAGATGACCAGGGGATCAATGAGGTGTCTACAGTATGTGCTGCTCCCTCCTTTCCCTTCGCTCCCTGGAACGCCAACACTTCCTGTCAGGGTGGCTGCTTATGTCATCTACCTGACAGGTCAGTTGGAAGGAATATCCAAACACAGGTCAGATGTGGTGTGTGTGTGTGTGTGTGTGTGTGTGTGTGTGTGTGTGGCTGACAGGAAGCTAACGTGATCTAACCCTGGCTCCAGAGCAGGGCTGCATGCAGACAGCTGTGACACACACACACACGGTCCCGCTGCTGCGAGAGGCCCTCTATTTAGGTCATGTGCTGTGCTTCAGTGGCCCAGAGAAAGAAAGCTCTGTCAACGGACTGCAATGAATACCTTTGGTTGGACACAGCCCAGGTTCTTAAGTGCTGTGCCTTGTGTCTATGTGTACAGTATGTCCGCTTGTGTGTGTGTGTGTGTGTGTGTGTGTGTGTGTGTGTGTGTGTGTGTATTGTGCGTGTCTGTGAGTGTAGGGAGCAAAGCAAGTAAAGAGTTCGTCTGTGTATTGCGTGTGCATGTTTGTCGCTGTGTGTGTGTGTGTGTGTGTGTGTGTGTATTTGTGTGTGCATTTCTGCAGGAGTATGTAAGTCAATATATGTTTGCATGTTTTTATCTTGTCCATTATGCGCTAAAGTATATCAGATGGGGTAAGGGATTGGTTAAGGTATTCTGTACAGTGCTGCAGTCATTTCCATTCTGACAATAGAATTCCGACTATGCTGAAACAGACAACTCCCCCTGCAATAAATTTCCATCATGCATAGTGTCACAACATTGTCCAATATCCATTATAGCCACCTTACCATGGAAAAGCACATTCATTATGCATTCAGTCGGGTGTGCACTCTTAGCGTTCCCTGCCTCTCTTCTGTGACTACATTGCTGCAATTTCCACCCTCTGCTCCCTGTCCCTCATTTATCTGTTTCCTGCGCCGCTCTTTCTCCTGCCCCTGTTCCTCATTCTTTTTTATTTACCGTGCTAGCCTCTTGGTGGAGCATTATAAATCGCTGTAATGAATTCCTGTGGCTCGCCGGGCAGCAGCGCTGTGTGGTGCCCTTGTTATTGTGTCGTTAGCCTCGCCTCTAGTCCATTGGAAAGCACTGCGGCTTTAGCGGCCTGCGAGCCCCTGACTGGGTCAGGAATGCTGTTAAGTGCCCTGATGGATGCCATTGTTTTCATGTCACCACGTATAGGGCAGCTGCTTTGATTGCCTGTTGTCATCGGAGGCCCAGGAGCTCTCTGCTGGGTTTTACAGGCCAATTAGCCGGCTGGAAGAGGAGCACTGGAGCTGCAGGCGTGTACCTGCCTCTGTTGTCTTTGATCATTGGTCGCGTGTGTGTGTGTGAGTGTGTGTGTGCACGTATGTGTGTGTGTGTGTGTTTCCGCGCACTACCACTACTTTGACTACCGTGTGTGTCTCTGTGAGTTGTACGTGCTTTGTCGGTGGTTTAGATTAAAGCTGAATGAAAGGCGCTGCTGGCGTCCTAGCCCTGCTCTTATCTCTGCCCGTCTCCGAGCGTGTTGGATTAAGGGGCTCTGCCGCTACAAGGCGGAAGGTATCAGGTAGTTGGCGGGGGGAGTGTCGCCGGGATTTAGGCTCTCTGTAAAGAGATATCACGCTGCCTCTCCTTTCCTGCCTGTCTGTTCCATTTCTGCTATTACTCTGGGCAGACAACACTCGTGTGCAAACGGAGACCGCAGCCCAAATGGAGCTGAAATGTCCGTGTTCCCCCTCCTTCAGTTCCATCGCTGCCCGTGTTTCCCTTCCACTTTCTCACTGATGTAATCAAATTCACTGGAGTGCATGTATGTTTTGGAGAGGAGGAGCAGGAGAAGCTGTAGGAGATATGGTGGTGTCAGACAACACACGCCAAGTGAATTGACTGCCTCAGGTGACCTTGTTTGAAGCTTTGAAGAGCACAAATGAAACACGAAAAAACGAGACTGGGTTCAAACGAACTCTATTTTTGTTGCGTGTCTACTGTAAACTGCCAAACGTGAGTAGTTGTTTATAATGCTACGCCCTCTGTTTGTCTGTTGTTGTTTATTGCGTGTGTGTTTCCAGAGCTCGCCTCAGGCGCCGGCGCAGCCTTTTACTCCGGCCGCTGTTGGATGTGCGCGTGTCGCCATGACGATGAAAGGCTTGTCGAGCAGTCGCAGCCACCACCACACGGTGACCTGTGACCCCTCCTACGACTCCATGACCCTGGGGCACGCCGAGCGCCGGCCCTACTTCCTCAACCCCGGGGCCCCCCACCCGGCGGACCACCCCTACTACGCCCAGCGGGGCTCCTTCCAGTCGGAGTGCGGGCCCTACAGCGAGCTGTCCAGCAGCACCTTCCCTCGGCGACACTACAGCTCCCAGCACCAGCTCAAAGATGAGTGCAGCGCCGTGGTGCCTTACACCGGGGGACCACCAGGGGGCGCCGCGGCCGGCGGGGGCAACAACCGCATCCCCCCAAACCTCCTGGAGCAGTTTGAGCGGCAGGCCCCCGTGCGACACGACGGCTACCACACGCTCCAGTACCAACGTACGGCCGTGGAGCACCAGCGCAGCGACAGCCCCGGACGCATCCGCCACCTGGTGCACTCGGTGCAGAAGCTGTTCACCAAGTCCCACTCCCTGGAGGGGCCCTCGGGGGGCGGCGGGGGCCGGGTGAACGGCAGCAAGGCCAGCCCCGACGACCCCCCCTCCTCCGCGGGCACGCTGAAGCACAGTAAGCGCGGCAAGAGCAAGGACCGCTCTCGCTCGGAGCCCAAGATGCGCTCGGCCATCTCGGGTTACTGGAGCTCTGACGACATGCTGGACCGCGAGGTGTGCCTCCACCAGCAGCACGGGGGGGGGGTGGCGCCCCCGGGGGTGATGACCATGGGCCGCCACCCAGAGAAGTCCCAGTCCCAGTACTTCGTGGAGTCCTACAACACCATCAGCGCCCACACGCTCAAGACGTCGCGGAGCAACAACGACGTGGTCAGGTGCTCCACGTGTGCCGGCGCGGGCCTGACGTCCGCGGGGGCGCCGGAGGGCGGCCAGCAGCTGCAGCTGAAGAAGAGCTTGTGGTCGTCCACGCTGACGGTCAGCCGGGCCAGGGAGGTCTACCAGAAGGCCTCGGTCAACATGGACAAGGCCCTGGTCAAGGCGGAGCAGGGCCGCACCTGTCAGTTCCTTCAGGTAGGCTGCCTGGCCAGTGCTGCACGGCCTGCCCGCTCATCACTCATCCCTCTACCTCACTGCATGTCCTCCGTGGGGGTTTAAAATGCATGTACGTGATTTTTTGGGGTGTTTTTGCATGTGATTTTCTTTTGTCCATGTCAACTGTAACGCCTGGTTTTGTCTTTGCTTTTATGTTGTCATTAAATAAGAAGTCGTTCATTTTTTCCTGTCATCCCTTTCATTTTCATGGTGTTTGTGTGTATATTGTCAAAATCCATTACCATGCAATGCATTTATGCTCATGGCTTACCAGTGACACGCGTGTAACACGTGTGTATCATCACAGCAATGAGGATGACGTAGATTCATTGCTCAGCCCTAAATAGGTGTATTCAATTAAAAAGGTTTGAATGCCTACATAATTAGCTTCAGTTAGCCTCAAACATTTGTATCTTGGATATGTATGCTTTTATTTACCATGTTGGATTAGTAATCATGCAATTTTACTTCATATATTGTTCCATTCCTCGTTATTTATTATTCACATTAACACAAACATGTTGGAAACAAAAAGGTCACCTAACCAGCACTCGAGCCTTTTCTCTTCAGACGGACAATACAAAGATAATCCAACATCCATTGGTACAAATGATTAGGGTTGAGAATCTGACCGTTGTTGTTGTGTGTGATGGGAGAAGGAAAACATAGATCACAAGGAAAGAAAAATCTCCTCTCCAGTAGCTCTGGTGTGCTCTCCCCCTCCTTCTCCCTCCTCCACAATGTTTTGTTTGTCTGGTTTGGAGAAGATGAAAGAGGAAGAAATTCAGCTTGAAAACATTGCCTTCCATCGCTGTGAGAGCTGCACGTGTTAGCCTAAGGAGAGAGAGAGAGAGAGAGAGAGAGAGACAGAGAGAGAGAATGAGAGAGAGAGGAAGAGGGAGAGGGACAGAGAGAGGGAGAGGAACAGAGAGAGAGAGAGTGAGAGAGAGAGAGATAAGGAGAGAGAGAGACATAGATAGTGAAAGAGACATAGAGAGAGAGAGACATATGGAGACATAGAGAGAGAGAGAAAGAGAGAGAGAGATAAGGAGAGAGAGAGAGAGAGAGAGAGACTTAGAGACAGAGAGAGACATAGATAGTGAGAGAGACATAGAGAGAGAGAGAGAGAGACATAGAGAAAGAGAGAGATAGAGACATAGAGACAGAGACATAGAGACATAGAGAAAGAGACAGAGAGAGAGAGAGAGACATATAGAGAGAGAGAGAAAGAGACAGAGAGAGAGAGAGTGAGAGAGAGACATAGAGACATAGAGCGAGAGAGAGGAAGAGAAAGAGACAGAGAGAGAGAGAGAGTGTATATATCAAATGGACTTAGCGCCGAGGAGGGCAGCAGAGTGATGGGCAGTGAGGAATGATGCCCGGCAGTGAAAACGCGTCTATGCCTTTCAACAGAAAACAAAGGGTATGAAACACAGGAAGAAGACGAAGGGTATGAAACACAGGAAGTAGATGAAGAGGAGCTGTCACTGCTAGGCAGCCATGTTCCATTTTTGTCATGAAAGAACTACTGTCTACTGTTTCCCTTCTCCTAGAAGTAGACCAGTATTTAAAAAAACGGCGAGGGCTGAGTTCATTGGTAGGTAGTTCTAGAATTCTAAAGCACTGTGCGACATGCTGTTTACTTCCCTGCTGGGATGTGATCCGGTTTTCCAGCCAGCTCCTTTCACACACACTCTTCCTGTTCTGGTGATCACTCTCTTTCACAAACACACACACACACAGACACACACACACACACAGAGTTGCCAAGCCAATCCGTGCATTGTGTGCCTAGGCAACACCGAGTTCTCACCGTTGGTAATCTAGTTAGTATGCAGATTTTCGTCTGCTTCCCAACCAAACTTTATTCATCGGCAATAGCCTCTTTTATTTTGTGTCTACCGTCATGGAGGATGTACGCTCTGTCCAGGAGATTCGAACTGTCACTTGTTGCCCCTGACGTCAAAGCCCTGTTCCCTAGTAACCGGGCTGTTGAATGATTCTCACTTTATCATTCAGACTCCCTCCCTTTCTCAATCCGTCTCCGTCTCTCTGTCCGTCTGGCGCGGTATCTCACTTTCACCTCAGCTCTGTGGCCCTAAAAGCCAGTCACACAGAGACCAGAGCGGAGCTCCCGCCAAACAAAACCGCCTTTGTCTCTCTCTCTCTGTCTCTCTCTCTCTGTCTCTCTCCCTCTCTCTCTCTCTCTCTGTCTCTCTCTCTCTCTCTCCCTCTCTCTCTCTGTCAGAGGAGAGTCAGGAAATAAATGTGCCTTCTTTTTGACACGTTCATTAGAGCATGCTAAAAAGCCGCGGGGGGCACCAGGCGAGGAGGAGGGCGTTTCACGACGTTTGGGTCAAAGCGCTGAACGTTTCACATGTGGCCCTCGTCACAGGACCAACAACAGAAGGGCCGCGGTCTCCTGAGGGTTAGGCTCTGAGCCTGGGATCTCTATCAGGGCCCCTACCCCTCCCTCTGTGCTAACCTTCAGGGGCTTCAGGCTGCTCCAGGTATCAGTGGAAATGCACAGGGCCCGGTTATGATCCGAGGACATACGGCAGGACCGTGTGTGTGTGTGTGTGTGTGTGTGTGTGTGTGTGTGTGTGTGTGTGTGTGTGTGTGTGTGTGTGTGTGTGTGTGTGTGTGTGTGTGTGTGCGTGTGCGCGTGTGCGTCACGTCACTGATCCAGAACCTCTTTGCCCTCTTCCAGGTGCCCCAGGACGAGTGGAGCGGCTTCTCTCCGCTGGGGAAGGGCGATGAGATCCCATGCCGGAGAATGCGCAGCGGGAGCTACATCAAGGCCATGGCGGAGGAGGACAGTGGTGACTCAGACTGCAGCCCCAAGCCCTCGCCCAAAGTGCAGGCGCGGCGGGCCAGCTACCTGAAGGCCACGCAGCCCTCGCTCACCGAGATGACCACGCTCAAGTGAGTGCGCGGCCGCAGAGTCACCGCGTGTCCGCGTTCCGGTCGCGTTCCGGATTTTAGGCCGAGAAAAGAGCAGCGCTTTTTTTTTGTTTCCGGATGGGGTTTCTGGAATGTGACTGCCTTTGCGTGTGTGTTGTCTTCGTTCCACACCACGTAATGCGCTTGTGGGCAGAACAGCCATGTGTTTAGCATGCATGGGAGGGTACCACTGCTATTCATGTTTGGGGGCGTTTGAGGAGGGTTCTGTCTGATGTGTGACGTTGTACTCAACCAGGGTGTGTGTGTGTGTGTGTGTGTGTGTGTGTGTGTGTGTGTGTGTGTGTTTTCAGAGGATGAACTGTGAACCATGCATTGTTTATCAGTGTTCTCTCCTAGGCTGGAGATGTTTTCTGGTTGATTTCTCTGACAAAGAGCGCCAGGAGGGATTACCAGAGTAGGACAAAATTGTTTATTTACATAAACTTGTCAGGTGAACAAAAACCTTGACAACAGGATTAAAATGATGACGTTAGAGTGTGCTGTGGGCATTTTTTTCTGTATGGATCTTACTACCATGACAGTGCCTGCCAAGTATTGGGTGTAACAAATACGTTGGAACAAGAATCAATATTGTTCTGCAGGCTTAAAAGTTACATGGTCTGATTTCCAAGAAGCAGTTGAATGCTGGGACCTGCATGGTTAGCATAGCAACACATTTATAATTCTGTGTCAGTTCATGAAAATATTCAGTGACAGATCTCTGAATCTCTTTGAATTGACCAAACCTTAATCACATTACAAATACAAAAAATGTCTCCTATTTTTCAGTGCTCTATCATTTGGTACTGATACTGTTTTTGACAGTTCTGCTAGCACTGAGTATTTTAAAGCGACAGTTTGGCTGATGGCACAGTATAAGCAATTCAAATGTAATTTAAAATAACAATGGATGCACAATAGTTACTTCATTATTCCTCCGATGTAATTTGTCCTTAACCCTACACTGAATGTCACAGCTCCCGAATACACCATAACATCTGATCACGTAATTAACTCAAGACAGCTTGACAGCTTAATTACCCTCCAAGTCGTTTTTTTGCCCCAAAACCCTGACGCTTTGATTAAACTGTGCAAAGCAAGTGTAGAGAACACCGCTTTGGATCTCACAGGAGCTGGAAATGATTAGCTGTGTAATACACTGAGTGGAATGAGTTGAAAAGCAATGTTTCTTACCCTGAGCACTCAGTCATCATTACTGGTAGAACACACACACACGCACAGACACACAGCCACACACACGTACACGCACACACACGCACACGTACACAACCACACGCACACACACACACACACACACACACACACACACACACACACAAACTAGGACAAGCACATACAAACACGCACACAGAGACACGTAGTACAATTATGTAAGATTGCTGCAACACAGGGCCAATGAATGACTCTGATTGGCTAGCGGAATGCCATGACCATCTGTGGGACCTGAAGAAAGCACGGAAGCTGCAGCTCTGCTCGTTGGAGACGGAGTTGAAGAAAGCACGGAAGCTGCAGCTCGTTGGAGACGGAGTCACACGACAGCCTGTTGTCTTTTCTCACACCCTTAGAAAAGGATGGGTCCTAGTCACACTGACGTGACTTAGAAAAGGATGGGTCCTAGTCACACTGACGTGACTTGGGAAAACCTCGTGGGCTGGTGCAGCTCAGACAGGAATTGAACGTGCTAGTTCTCACACAGTTAACTTTCCCGGAGATATTGACTATTGAAACACCTATGAAGACAGGCTTCCTGTTTTCTGCGTTGTGTTTTTCTCTGCCGAGACAAACAAGCAGGGTGTGAAGTTAAACAATGTCTATTGTCAACCTGGCTGTCATCTTTCCCTGTTTCCTGGAGACGAGCATGTGTATCCCTGGAGGAGATTGCAACACTTTTATTCTGATGTGGTTCTCACGTTAGAGAAGGGGAGAAGGCGCTGTGGAGGAGTTTGACAGGGCTAAAGCAGAGGTAGACTGCAGAATGGGTTTTAGGGAAGAAAAACCAACAGAATGCAGAAAGTAGAAGACCAAGGTGACA
>JAPMUY010000746.1:65000-92500 GCA_026901105.3 Galaxias olidus | reverse complement strand
GGATAGCCAGCAGGGCCTGTCACTCAACCAGTGACATATTCAAACCCCAAGTGCCTAAAGAGGGCCTCGGGGCCAGGAAGCAGCGTGGGGATCCGGGGCGCCAACGTGTGTGTGTGTCGAGAGAGAAAGAGACAGAGACGGATAGAGAGATATGGAAATAAAGAGAGAGAGAGAGGGATGTATGCTTCTTTTTCACGTCTGTGTGAGTCCTTTGTGAGAGCTGATCAGTGGTCTGACCCGGGCCAGCCGCTTTGAGACACTGAAGCCTGGTGCTCTCCTTCCCACGACTGACCTCTGCCTGGCGGGCTCTGGTGTCCTGTCTCTGCATCACAACCACCCCGTCTGATGTGTTCCCCTTCCCTCCTCCTGTACACTCTATCACTGCTCCCCAACCGTAGACTACCCACTCACCTCCCCATGCAAGTCTGTTATGCTGAGAGAGAGAGAGAGAGAGAGAGAGAGAGAGAGAGAGAGAGAGAGAGAGGGAGAGAGAGAGTGTGAGAGTGAGTGTGAGAGTGAGTGTGAGAGAGAGAGAGAGAGAGAGAGAGAGAGAGAGAGAGAGAAAGAGTGTGAGTGGGGTCCCTACAGTAGTGGTTCTTTGACTTTAAGTTCTATTATGAATTTCCCCCTGTAGTAACACTCCATCTCCCAGGAGGCCTAGCAGTGACACTTCCTGAATCTCAAGCCTGAAGCACAGTGGCATCTCACTCTGTCAAACCGCCCCTGTAGTTTCACCCCCGCAACGTTTTCCTCCCCTCTGCACTTCCACAACGTCCTTCTCTTTCAATGTTGTTCTTGTTGTAGTCGTGGTGTCTTTCTCAAACACTGTCAAAAAGGTACACTGGCACATCAAGGGCAGCTTTATACAATGTCGGTGGTGCATCTGTGACACCAGTAACCATAGAGATTTGTTTTGAAAAGGCACCTTTTTCTTATGTGTGGATGGAGCATCTTCAGTGAATGACAAAAGAATGACTGGCATAGACATTATAACACAATGACATAAATACCAAGCATCATTTATAAATGGAATGTTGAAGTTTAAGTCTAATTTCTGAAGCTCAAATGAAGTTTGTCTGTAAGCACATTGTGCTGTGGAAAAATAAAGCAAAGTCAATGCTTTTTAGTAAAGATCTGTGTCAGTATACCTTCAAAACACTCCGCGTTTGTATTACTCCATTAATACTCCATACTGTATTGTGTCGTTGGTGTCACTAACCAGTTTTTTCACTCTCTCTTGGGACGCGGGTTGGCTTGTGTTTTTGTGTACGTATTGGTGTGTGTGCGTGTGCGTGGGCGCGCCTCGCCCCTCCCCAGGTGAGCGAGGTGGAGGTGAACGGGCAGATCGAGGCAGTGTGCGAGTCGGTGTTCAGCGAGATGGAGTCGCAGGCCGTGGACGCCCTGGACCTGCCCGTGCCCGGCTGCTTCCGCATGCGGAGCCACAGCTACGTGCGCGCCATCGAGAAGGGCTGCTCCCAGGACGAGGAGGACAGTGGCTGCCTGGGGGGCGCCAGGAAGGCCATCTCACCCCCCAGGACCGCCACCACCGTCAGGACCATACAGAGTAGCACAGGTCAGTGGACATCCACCAACACGCTCCCATTATGTATGCATGTAGTATGTATGTATGTATGTATGTATGTATGTATGTATGTATGTATGTATGTATGTATGTATGTATGTATGTATGTATGTATGTATGTTTGTATGTATGTATGTATGTATGTATGTATGTATGTATGTATGTATGTATGTATGTATGTATGTATGTATGTATGTATGTATGTATGTATGTATGTATGTATGTATGTATGTATGTATGGATGTTTGTATGTATGTATGTATGTATGTATGTATGTATGTATGTATGTATGTATGTATGTATGGATGTTTGTATGTATGTATGTATGTATGTATGTATGTATGTATGTATGTATGTATGTATGTATGTATGTATGTATGTATGTATGTATGTATGTATGTATGTATGTATGTATGTATGTATGTATGGATGTTTGTATGTATGTATGTATGTATGTATGTATGTATGTATGTATGTATGTATGTATGTATGTATGTATGTATGTATGTATGTATGTATGTATGTATGTATGTATGTATGTATGTATGTACACAGGGCGGAACGTGTAAAGTTACTTAACATTGATGGGCTTGTTTTTGTGCGGCCAATGAATGATACACGGTGTGTCTGAATCGGATTAGTTAAGTACATTGAGTTTATTTAAAGGCACTAGATTGGTAGTGCTTGTACGGCCAAGGTAGATCCCTCTTCCCTACTCCTCCCTCACCGGCACTGTTCAGACCAGGGAAACACAGACCAGTGGCTTCATTTTCATTCAGTAGCGTTGTGGAAGGCAGACCCAGTCATGCACTGAGGTTAGTCGGTGTGGGAGTCTCGCTCCAAAGGGCTGGACCCAATCTCTGGACCTTATGATCCAGCTGACCCATTTTCCTAGCCAGATACAGTGGGATAAACATGACATCCCCCTCGCCACAAAGCGAGACCTTTTCCCCTAGGCTAAGAGCAGAGGCATGCTCTGGGTCTGTGGACGGACCTTATTCCCTCTGTGATGTCCCTCCCCTCCAGCGGGCACAAAGCGAGACCTTTTCCCCTAGCCTAAGAGCAGAGGCATGCTCTGGGGGTCTGTGGACGGACCTTATTCCCTCTGTGATGTCCCTCCCCTCCAGCGGGCTTGGCTGTGGAGCATTAGTGTATGTAGTATTGATGCTGAGCGGTGTCGGCATTCCTAGCTGCCGTTCCTATTTATTTCCCAGCGCAGATCCAACCCCCCCCCCCCGCCATACACACACACACACACACACACACATCACCATCACTTGCATTGTGCGCAGTGAGTCACCGTTTGCAGCTATACTTCAACAACAACAAAAACATTTTTGTTCTCGTAGCGGCCATGTTTAACGATGGCGGTTGTGAGGCGAGGCTTCTCTTTTCCTGATCCTGCCGACGAGGTCAGCGCCGGCTAATTAAAAGCCTTTACCTCCCAATTGTGAAGATGGCAAAACCTTTTCCGTCAATTTCAAAGGCGGCTCGCTGTCCATTCTAGAGCAAACCTTAATTTAGTGCCATTTAAGATTTTCGTCAATTGATTCCCTCTGAGTAAGCCAAGGGGAATGATTTCCTGCTCCTCGGCTCCAATCTTAAAGGATGGACTTCTTAGAGGTACGGTTCTTATGTTAGAAACGATTTTAAACACTGGCAGCAAGTGGAGAACTCAAATGACTGTTTCCCATCAGGCTACATATTGATCAGAAAACATATTTGTGCGATGGAGAGGGAACCAAGTTTTGCAGAGCCTGTCTCTCAGAAAAATATGGTGATCATAATCATAGTATTTGTCAGGAATCATATTGGAAGCACTTGCATGAAATAATACATCTGGACAAAAAGAAGAATAAACAGTTAAATGGATCATCTGATTTGTCACCGATGTCAAGGTAATCGCCTAGTCCCCTGTGCCCGGACACACTGAAAGCTAGGCGAGCTAGGAGTGTCCGTGCAGAAGTGAGACATGCAGAGAGAGAGAGAGTGAGAAAGAGCAACGGCAGATCTTTCGTGAGATTTTGTCAAGCGATGAATGGAAAGATGGAACACTCAGTCTGAAACGCTGGGCTTTCATTGGCTCAGTGGATCTCTGTCTATGGCCCTCACACACAATGTGATTGGCTGCGTTTCCATCTGCCCTTGTCACCGGTAACACACAGACTGTCTCTGTGGAATAGGGCCAGTAGTAGGGGAAGAAAGATTAGGAACCATCCAGTAGACGGATAAAGTGTTGAAAAGCAGGGAAATTAAATATTGTGTCGAAATATAAAAATTAAATGTATGTGATAGAAATAGATAGTAACAGAAGGAGACGGACTGGGAAAGGATTAGATTAGGTTAAGGTTAAGGTGTCTAGAAGGAGACGGACTGGGAAAGGATTAGATTAGGTTAAGGTTAAGGTGTCTAGAAGGAGACGCACTGGGAAATGATTAGATTAGGTTAAGGTTAAGGTGTCTAGAAGGAGACGGACTGGGAAAGGATTAGATTAGGTTAAGGTTAAGGTGTCTATTAGGTTAAGGTTAAGGTGTCTAGAAGGAGACGGACTGGGAAAGGATTAGGTTAGGTTAAGGTTAAGGTGTCTAGAAGGAGACGGACTGGGAAAGGATTAGATTAGGTTAAGGTTAAGGTGTCTAGAAGGAGACGGACTGGGAAAGGATTAGGTTAGGTTAAGGTTAAGGTGTCTAGAAGGAGACGGACTGGGAAATGATTAGATTAGGTTAAGGTTAAGGTGTCTAGAAGGAGACGGACTGGGAAAGGATTAGGTTAGGTTAAGGTTAAGGTGTCTAGAAGGAGACGGACTGGGAAATGATTAGATTAGGTTAAGGTTAAGGTGTCTAGAAGGAGACGGACTGGGAAAGGATTAGATTAGGTTAAGGTTAAGGTGTCTAGAAGGAGACGGACTGGGAAAGGATTAGATTAGGTTAAGGTTAAGGTGTCTAGAAGGAGACGGACTGGGAAAGGATTAGATTAGGTTAAGGTTAAGGTGTGTGGGAAAGGATTAGATTAGGTTAAGGTTAAGGTGTCTAGAAGGAGACGGACTGGGAAAGGATTAGATTAGGTTAAGGTTAAGGTGTCTAGAAGGAGACGGACTGGGAAATGATTAGGTTAAGGTTAAGGTGTTAAGGTGGGAAAGGATTAGATTAGGTGTGTCTAGAAGGAGACGGACTGGGAAAGGATTAGATTAGGTTAAGGTTAAGGTGTCGGTGAGGCCCTGCTCCGAATGGGGGAGCGGCTCAGATTCCTGTCGTAGCTTCACCTCCGTCTAATTCATCACACCCCTCCACTCCCCCTCCTGAGTCCTACGTCAGGTAAGGAATAACCTCTGGGTCTGGCTGCACACAGAGGCATGAGAGCACCCTTAAACTAAAGAGAGTGTGTTTGGGAAGAAAAGGGACTTTGTTTACCGCCCCCCTCTGCGTTCCTCTCCTTTTTTCCATTCCACTCCTTTTCGGCGCTTTTTTCTCTCTCTCTCTCTCTCTCTCTCTCTCTCTCTCTCTCTCTCTCTCTTTCTATCCCCCTATACTGATACAGTATTGAAACTAGTTTCAGTTCAGTTTTTTAGGGCATAAAGAGATTGTACCAACTCAAATCCTGCACAGCTGTACCACAGAGGGTTACGCATGTTCAATGTTGATGATTATTCTATAGAAATGAGCTGTCTCAAAATAATATATATATTATTATTATTATTATTATATATATTTTTTTTTTGTTGTTGTAATATGTGTTGCATTGTCACAATCTATGTAAGTATGATTTGTGGACCTCAGGAAGAATAGCTGCTGCTATGCAGTAGCTAAGGGTGGATCCTAAAAAACAAACACACAAACAAACACACAAACAAACACACAAACACACACAGCCTGCCGAGCCTCTGACCATTCATCCAGAGGTCTAACACAATCTGACATCCTAGACATTTGTTCAGTCAGCGCTGTGCACGTCTGAAAATTTAAAAATAAAATGTTTTGCAATGAGAGTATAATCCAGTTTGTAGTTGGCTCTGCTTCTTTGGGTCTTACCTGCCCTTGCGATTTTGGATGGCCCGCTGCTTAACGTGCAAGAGCAGGAAGCACTGTGTACAGTTGAATCCCCCCCCCCCCCATTGTGGAATACATTGGGCAGGCCCAACCAAACTGAAGCACTGACAGTGTGTGGAAGGCTTTGTATGTATGAGTGTTTGAATAGACCAGCATATTAAAGACCTGAGCCTTGATCAGTACATATAGGGCGGGGCGTTCTGTTGCTGATGTGACACACTGTGCCCACTAGTATGCTTCGCTGGAACGTTCAAACTGCATCTCTTGAAAATAAGTGTTCTGTTTGTGTGACTGGTGGAGAATAACAGTGCTGAGTAAGTGCCGATAGGAAGGTAGCAATCTTATAGTTTGGAACATCGTTTGTCCAGAGGATTCTGGAAATGGAAGACACACACACAGTCACACAGTCACACACACACACACACACACACACACACACACACACACACACACTCCAACACGTACATACCACACTGCCACTCTACGGCAGCTATTTTTATCTGATTGTCAGACACGCTCACTCCAGCATGCTCCACACTTTGGCAACAAAGAGGTTCTCCCGTTGTTCCAGCATGCTCTGCCATTCCGTGTCCACGTCTCCTGGGGTCCCGCGGTGTGCAGTGATGTGCAGCCTCTCCACGGCATAACAGACTCCCGCAGCCCCCACATAAACATTGGTGTCTGCGTCAATCCACTCTCCTCCTGACAAAAAGCCCGTTTGGAGTAAGCTGGGGGGTGGCGGGAGAGGCGGGACACATCCCACTGACTCCTCTGGAGAGCTGCCGGGAGTCCATTTGGAGCACGGCAGAAGTCAGGCTGGTGAATATTGCATGGCTCCGCCGAGAAGCGGCCCGGGGGAAACGCCAGCAGCGAGCGCTCGCAGTTGGCGCTCCATCGTCGACCCCTAATCGGCCTGTTCGGAGCGAGCAGATGCATCACAGCCCACCCCCCCCCCCCCCCAAACACACACACCGAGTCGTTCCTCGAGCGTCACCGGCGTAGAGCGAGAGTTCTGATCCCGAGGAAGAAGAAAGGAAGCGGGAGTGAAGCGTTGTCCTTTGATCTCCTCTCTTTGAATGTGAAGTGGCTCTGCTGCGCTTCAGAACCCTCCTCCTTCTCCCCCACACACACACACATACACGCACACGCACACATACACACACACACACACTCTCTCTCTAATCACCATGTTAGTCCTGACACCAGCTCATTTGGATGGGTTTATACAGTGGCAGAACTTGGCTTTTCTTCTTCTAATGCTCCAGAAAATCCTTAGCAATGGGTTAATGGGAGGATTGTAATGCCTTAGAGCTCCAGTTCTTTGGCTGCGGATCATCTCCAGTTTACTTAGTCGTCAGCTCGACACTCATCCCCTTCTATTCAAATGTTTCTACACGGTGTCGGTTCATTACCCCTCTCCTCCTCCTCCTCCTCCTCCTCCGTTGCATACGTCTGAGGGAGCCAGCAAGAGTTTGTGATCTATCAAAAAAGTCATTAGGCTTCATCGCTGCCCAATGACGTGACCTTCAATTAAAGCTAGCGCCTGCAGATCTAAAGCCAGGGAATATGCCATAGTCGATCTCTCTCTCTCTCTCTCTCTCTCTCGCTCTCTCTCTCACCCCCTCTCTCTCTCCCTATCTCTCTCTCTCTCACCCCCTCTCTCTCTCCCTATCTCTCTCTTTCTTCCATGTTCTCTCTCCTCCGCTGTTTTCCTGTCCCTCTCTGTTAGATAAACCCTTTTCTGTCTAATCCCTTCACACTGACGGTCCGCTAGTTCATTATTCACTCCAGTTTCAGCAACATGTACAGTGTGTTTCAGACATACTGGGTGTCTCTACTCCTCTGGCTCAGCGTATTAAGCTGCACTCTGATCATTTATTCAACATGAAGTTCCGGATACATTCATAGCTTTATGCTTTCACAAATACTAAGGTCAACCATTTTCAATCATTATATTAGGTATTAATTTGTATTTACATATAGTATGTGTACGAAAATGCTTCTTTTGACTTGAGTAACATATTGAGGTGGTTTATTCTCTGTGTTGCATAGGGGTGGTAGAGATTTGTCTTTTGTCTTGTCTCTCGTCTAAATGAGTAATGATATGTTTAGAACCATAGTTGGTTGAATCCTTCAGACAACTGTCTAAGTTGTTTATCACTCCAGACAAAATGCTGGACAACACTGCCCCTGTCAGGCTAATGACATCCTTACCATGTTTCTCTACTTTAAGTCGCTGTACACTTATTCTTACTATGGAAATAGGTGCTGTAACAACAAGCAAATACACTTAGAGACATAGTTCTGACATATAGGTTAAAGGTTACAAGGAAACAAATACTGGTTGTCGAGGAAAAATCACCTGTTTAACTAACTGTTTATGTTTAGAAATTGAGTTTTTGCGATTAAGTACTCAGTCCAGTGTGTGATTCCCAGGGGTGGCAAACCTATTTAATGGCACCCTAAATGGATTGAGACTTGCCTCATTTGATAAAGCACCAACCGCCTGTTTTACCTTGTTATTGTCAATTGCTGTGAATAAGCCATATGGCTTCATGGGTCATCTGTTGGTTAGCTCACAATTAGGCTCCTTGAACATTAGCTGGTCATGAAACATAATTTCTTCAAGTCTTCTCCAGTTTTATGCCATGTTTTTGAGTTATATTTTAACTGATTATTTCTACTGTTGCCCCATTCGAAAGAATATATATAATACAATCATATACATTATTGTCATTAAGTGTTAGTGTAAGTGAGTGTTCAACAAATAAGTTGAACACTCTACTCAAAAGTCAACTCCGGTCAAGTCATGAAATCCTTCATTTATAATTAAAGTAGGTAGGCTTAGGTGCCGCGTACAGCCTACTGCCTATTATCAGTATTTTTATGCGTCGAGCAAGTTAATAATTCTACTGTAATTGTGATCAACTGGACTCTCCCGTTGTCACTCGGTCTAATATGAGTCAGAGACTACGCATGGTAAAGTGCCGGGCACGAGCGCACATCCTGAATTAGATCGAGTGTCGTCAGAGAGGAAAAGGAGAAAAACTTATCCAAAAGAAAAAAACTACTTTTTAAAACCATACGTGCATGGCATTTTTTTTCTACGGCATGTGTGACTACTGGATACGTTTCCGTGAGTAGCATGCATTTACTATTCTTCTTGAATGCGGGGCGCTCTACGGACAGCTTGTTCGCTTCAGTCGCTATTTGTGCCAGTGGCAGAGGAGGTGCGGCCTCTTCTCAACCCAAGATCTTTTTGCTTATTCATGCTAGAAAACAAAAGCGATATTCTATCGGGAATTAAATGCTTATACTGAATAGTTGCTGTCTGTTAGAAGTAAAAAAGAAAAAGAGTAAAAAAGTATTAAATACAAAATTATATTCTAAATTGCATTGTCCTTAGCGTAAAAAAATTGCGTCTTCATCCACATCAATCAGAGGAATATAGAATTATTTTGTTGTTTTAACCCCGAACCAATCTTCCTGATATTCACCACAAAAAAAAATGACAAAAGAAAAAGCATTATATGGACAATGGTTTGTATAATACAGATCAACAACACACATTTATTTGTAGAATAAAAAGCAACAAAAATGTATTCCTAGCATACTGTGAATTGTGACCATGCTATTTGTCCTTGCCTCCAGTAAGAGCTTAGTGCCTCTTGTGGTGGATTCCAACTCCTAGTCTATTTTAGTCTTATCTTTGATGTTGAATAGCAGGTGCACAACACACAGTGCCTGTCTGGCTCTTAATCACAACACAGGCCCCCCTAGAATGACTGTCTTCGGTTAGGGAAAGAACAGACAGTACCCTCATCTGCATGGAGGCTTTGGATGGGATTTCTGGGTCTGGGAAAGTTCACAATAAAGTCAAATAGTTGGATAAGACTGATCCTTCACTCTCAAAGCCCTATGGGAAACCAGGCCAGGAGTGTCAGGTAACGGTTGGTGCATTGCATGATGGGAGAAATAACATTGTCCTCCCCTTTTAGCGGAGGCTTGTCTGTGGCCCTGCCTCCTGACTTGGCCCCGCCTCCTGACTTGGCCATCTGTGTATGTGTGAGTCATGCCCACCACTCAGCATTCTCTGAATGACATCAATGCCAGCTTTAATGCCAGCCTGCTTGCCTGCGTTCACTCTATATACAGACTGTCTGCTCACCCTTATGGTCTGCATGCTTACATACCAGTGGCACACGCGCGTCACCCCCTAGTGATCCACTTCAGCCACAGTCAATAGAGGACGTCATTGCTTCCCATGTGTAAGGAAGTCCAGAATAAGTCTGATGCTGTTCATTTTAGATGTCAGCGTCAGTCGAGTTGGAGTGCCGATTCTGGAACGGCGTTGACGCTCCATATTCAGTATATATGAGCTATAGGCAGGAAACCTTAGACGTCATAGCATATTGAACTGAGATATAACAGCAACTTGAATTGGTTTGATGAAAAACGAAATGTTTTTAATTATATCAAAGTACAGTAATCATTTGTCTATACCAGCCATTAATGGGGTCTGCTCTATTGATCTCAATCTTTCAAACCCACCATCTTTTCACCCTAGCCTACCCTAGTTAACTCGAATCCCTAATTAGCTCTGTTTACCATCCGGTCCTGTTCTATTTATTATACTTTCCTTTTGTTATACTTATGGTTAGAACTGTTGTTGCTCTCTGTCCGTTCTCCCTGTTTCTGTTTAATTGTTTATTTTTGTCATGTGATCTATGTAGATATTGTGAAGTGTCTTTGGGTGTCAGAAAAGCGTTATAAAAATAAAATTAATTGTTATTGTGATTATTTTTATTGATCTTCACTGTGTTGTGTTGACTTGTGTTCAAAGACCAATCAGATGGTCGATTAAAAAAGTGTCTTTAATATTTATCCCTAAAGAATAAAATAATACAGTTGGGAAATTCTAACCTTTAGATTGGTTTGTGGTAGGCACGACATGTTTTGATTGATAAATAGTTCCGATGGAGATCTAGATAATCTGGTAGGCTGTTTCCATTGGTAATCTAGACAAAACTGGGACTAGTAATGTTGTTTGTTAGCAACCAGGCCTCCCAAGCCTTATAAACTGTCTTTCGGGCCGGCTATGAAGATGGTGCTACAATTGTTTACCACTAGAGGGAGATCATTCATTTCCATAAATCTTTTTCAAAAAGCTCTTAGTGTGTTTGAGTGTGATGAATCAAGTAACAAATGCTAGAATGTCCTTGGTGCTGGATTAATACACCAAGCACACACACACACAGACGCACACGCACACGCGCGCACACACACACACACACACACACACACACACACACACACACACACACACACACACACACACACACACACACACACACTGCAGGAACTAATTTTCCACTTCCTGCCCTTACCTTAATTAAAGGGATATAAAGACCTTCCGTGGCATAATGCCCCCTGCATGTTAAACATACAGTCTGTGTCTGTCAGTTGATCAAAGCAGGTATCTGCTGGGGTGGAATTATGCAGAGGGAGACGTAAATTAAACAGTGCCCTGCTGTCAGGACGGCCCTCTCCCTGTCTCTCTCACACACACACACCTGGATTATACTGTCATTCCTGATGCTTTGAAGATGTGCAAAGGTGTGACGGGCAAGAAACAGTGCTGGGTCCAGGCATGTGGCGACATTATCTTTTTGTGTGCACACACTCACACACACACACACACACACACACACACACACATACTTTCTTTCTTGTGGGTTGCATAAAATGGCACAGTAATGCAGGCATGGGTCTGTTTGCATGTGTGTTCCTGTGTCTGCATTGTGATGTGTGTTTCCTTGTTGGGCTTCTTCCATTGCAGCTGTGGGATCAAGCCATGGCCCTGTGCTCCATGGTGGTAAACAGGGATTTGGCTCTACCTCTTCCTGCGGGAGATCAATGTGTGTGTGTGTGTGTGTGTGTGTGTGTGTGTGTGTGTGTGTGTGTGTGTGTGTGTGTGTGTGTGTGTGTGTGTGTGTGTGTGTGTGTGTGTGTGTGTGTGTGTTACAACCACTTAGTAATTAGTTTCTCCTGTCATGACCGTCTGAGAATGTAAGCCAGTGGCAACTTGCACAGGAGCTCTGAGATGGCATGAGTTATGGCAAGGAAGGAAGGAAGGAAGGAAGGAAGGAAGGAAGGAGCGAGTGTGCGTCTCCTTTGGTAATGCCTTCAGGTTGGGCTGCAGGACTAGTGGAGTTCACTTGTTGTCTCCTTTTCTACCGGTTTGCTTTGGACCAAATAGATGGAGGTGGAAATACTTCTTAAAATCAGCTTAGGTAAATGATAATGTAAACAAAGAATACATATGTGCCATTTTGTTGCTAGTTAAGGATATATTTAGTCATATCAAGTCCTTCTACTAAATCAGAGCCTTGTTAGTGCTGACATTTTATTTTATGACATGAACTGGAATCCTTGACTGGAATTGGAAACCTGCTTTGCCTATAGTGAAATGTCTTCCTGCTCTTAGTACGTCACAGTTATGATTCAGTGAGTGAGAACGGGATGCATTTGGAATTGCATCTATATTCAGCTAGTACTGCATATAGCCAAAGGCAAAAAACAATGAGTAAAGAAAATGTTAAGTTGCAGCGAGTCATTAACTGTTAACATGCATCATCACTTGTACAGTGAAGGATGAAAGTGCCTTGTCCTGCTATATAAAAGGCCCCAGTAGGGGGCATCAGTGACCCAGCTCTCTGCCAACACTCGAGTCTGGAGAAAAGGGAAGTGGTATTTGTTGAGGTCTTGGGTTTGGAGAACTGGAAATGGCTGCACGTTTAACTTGCGCCACTGTAGCTCTAGACCTCGTTCACATTTTTTTGAATGGGCAATCGCTTTGCTGACCTGGAATGTTGGTAGGCTCTTACTTGGCTTCAGCCCTCCACAGACTGAGCTATGTGGGGAGGATTCCCCTCAGGGACCGCCTGCTTTGCGGCCCAAACTGTTTGTGTTTGTTTACAGCTTAATTGGCCCTGACTTGTTTAGGGCCGCAAAGCTTTGATTTCAGGCACTCAGGAAGGAAGAGCCGCGTTTGGATATCTTCTGAGACAGGAAACGGAGCGTTAAATACGTTGTTCCTTCAGCCCTTTTCCTTGGTGAACAATGGAGAGGGAGAGGGAGAAAAGGTGGGTGGGAAGAGGGGAACAGTGGGAGGGGTGGAGGAGGAGATGACAGGCCAGTGTCAGACTCTGTGCTGACACAAAGCTACTGCAGACCTCCCACGCACACACACATTATACTTCTACACACGCGGACAAAAACACGGAAGCCTTGGAGTGCACACACACACACACACACACACACACACACACACACACACACACACACACACACACACACAGGCATGCAGGCGAGCAGAGCGCGAGAGGCCAGGGGTAAAGGCATCTTCCCTCATTATCCACCTCCCATAATTCCACTCCTGTCATTTCAGCAGATCACCAGTAACTGTCCTTCTTCTCATGGAGAACCTCTCCTCCATTTCCCCTTTAGACCGAGGACACACAGACTGGATCTGACTCTCAGACATTATGTGAAAGTATCCCGTGGGGAAACCAAGTCCAAACGGGACAATTGTTATTATCGGCAAGTGTGACTTTTCCGCGCGTGGCTTTCTGTCCCCTGGCAGCTTGACGGTGTCAGACCGGGTAACACACTCCGTTGCCAGGTGGACCCCCCCCCCACCCCCCTATTGTCTCTGATGGGTCTGTGTTTTGTCATCAGACAGAGCGTAGCGGGATTTCCTCTGTGTTGACGGGAGATCATCCCCCTGGCTCCGGTACACGCCAGGGCAGGACCCGCTCCACCACGCCCCGGAGACGGGCAGCAACGAGGGGGGGAGGAGGAGGGGCCGGGGGGGGGGGGGGGGTAGGCCTGGGAGCCCTTTGGCTTTGTTGTGGAAAGTCGCTCCCTGTGGGTACGCATGCCTTCCGTCTGACTGGCTTGTGCATCTGGGAAGGGTTTCAGTGGAGCACGTTACATTTACTGACGAGCTGCGGAAAGTTTCTCTCTCATGCTTTTTAGTTGTCTGGTTAGTGGAGGGGGGTAACTTTTGGGAATACATCATACATTCTCTCTCTCTCTCTCTCTCTCTCTCTCTCTCTCTCTCTCTCTCTCTCTCTCTCTCTCTCTCTCTGTTATCCTCTCTTTCCTCTCATGTAAAGTGGTGCTTGCCAGTGGGTGGCTTGGCTTGTACAGTGTGGGAGGCCGGGCCCAGCTCAAATTAAAGGCTCCGCTCTGAAAGGCCTAGACTTGGCCGGGGCAGCGTGTGTGTGTTCTGTTTGTGTGTGTGTGTGTGTGTGTGTTGTGGGGGTAGAGCTTATTTAACCAGTTGTTAAAAATAAGCCACTTCTCTCCCCCGGCCTACATGCCGAGAAGCGGAGAATATCTCTCTTCTTCCTCTTCGTTCTCCTGCCTCCCTTTCGGCTTTGCTGCTTCACTGACCAAGCGGAGAGGAGGAGGAGGAGGAGGAGGGGGAGGAGGAGGGGAGAGATTTTTGTTGTGCTGGAAGGGACTTATTCCTTCGAGGTCTAAGACACCCCCTACCCCCTTTCCTTGGGTAAAGAGCAGAGGTGTGTGGTTGATTGTGGCCGGCCAGGGGGCCAGAGGCCGAGGAGAGGAGGAGGAAGAGGAGGAGGAAGAGGAGGAGAGCCCCAATGAGCCCAGGAATGTGAAGGACAAACGAGCACGCCCAGCAGGAGAGCGGGAATGTGAGGGAGACCATTGTGTCTCCTCTGGACTACGGTGCGATGCAAACGTGCACACACACACACACACACACACACACACACACACACACACACACACACACACACACACACAGAACACACATCACACACACACACAGAACACACACTCACACACACACACACACACACACACAGAACACACACACACACACACAGAACACACACACACACACACACAGAACACACACACACACACAAATCACCTGAGAGAGCTGCATGGAGGGGGCCCTCTCGCTCCTACAAACACGCAGTCCCAACGTGCACGCCCCCCCTCCCTCACATGCGGAGCTGCTGCCCCGGAGCCCCGGCCCTCCCCTCCGTCGCCTGCCCCCTCCTCCTGGCTGACAGGATGTCGAGGGTCAGGGAGGTCAGCTTCTGGAGAGCACAAAGAGTGTGTGCGTCAGTGTGGCCTGAGTTTTTTTTGTCCAGTTACCCTTCTCTGCCTCCCCACCCTCCTCTCCCTCCTCCTCCTCCTCTCTCTCCTCCTTCTCCTCCTCCTCCTCCTCCTTGCACGGAGGAGCCCACCAAGCCTGGCGCTTTGGTCTCGGGACCCAGATGTCTTTAGCATGCCTCTGGCTGCATGTGGATTAGGCTGCCAGTGTCTCCTTTCCCCTCCATGTGCAAGTGGTCAGGACAAAGAGCGCCAAACAGGGAGGGAGGAAGGAATGCAGCCAACCCCGCGCCGTGACACTACACCCGACACTGAGGCTTCACAGACTCCCAGCCCTCGTAAAGCCATCTCCGTAGGTCTTCAGGGTCCTTTTGTCCGCTCGCCGTCTCCTAGGCAAAGTGCCTTGTTTTAATCTTTTGAGCCGCGCTAAGTTGGCAGTGGTCTAAAGAAGCATGTCATGTTGCTTTTTGTCTGGAAGGGATTCCAGTGAACTTTTGACCACACGTCACCAAATGAGTATGTAGGTGGCTGGGCCAAGCCCCGGAGGCTCTGTAACATCATAGAGGTATTTTGTTGCAAAGGTTGGAGTTGGACTGGTTTAAATCACTTTGCTTATATGTTTTTGTTTATGTGTGTGTGTGTGTGTGTGTGTGTGTGTATGTGTGCGTGTTCTTCTGTTCTCGTGAACAAAGTCCGATCTGTTCTCGTCTCAGTGCTGTCGTGCTCAGTTCTGGGCAAGCGTCGGTGATAATACTACTCTAAACCCATGCTGCTGTGTGTATTTTTAGGTGGCACAGCCACACACTCAAACACACACTCACACACACACTCGTTAAGCACTTAGCAGCATGGCCAACACCGGCGTTCCCCTCTCAGGTCCCTGGGTACTTCCAAACCGAGAGGCCGGGCGGACTCACAAGAGCCAGTGTCATTAGTCGATCTCCCTCCGACTCGGAGCCTTATTTGGAGACCCCCGCGCCGTGCTGTCGATGTTAGCACAGGCGGTGTGTCACGCTGTCACTCCGGAGCCCGACGCACTCTTCTCGCACCACTCACTCTCTCCCTCGGTGAGCGGGGCCTTGGGAAACGGCGGCTTGCTGGAGTGAAAGCATGCATGAAATGTGTGGGTGTGTTAGCTTTAGTGCTCCAGCCAGACCGGGCTCAGGTTCAGCTGGAATGTTAATACAAGCACGGAGGTAAATGGCACGGCAAACTGGACTCTCTCTCTCTCTGTCTCTCTCTCTATCTCTTTCTCTATGTCTATCTCTCTCTCTCTCTCTTTCTCTCTCGCTCTCTCTCTCGCCCTCTCTCGCTCTGTCTCTCTCTCTCTGTCTCTCTCTCTCTCTCTCTCCTTCCCTGCTCCCCTGTTGAGTCACTCACCAAAGATATCCCATGTCTTTGTCCTCCCTGGGGGCAGGTCTTTGGGGTGGGGGGTGGGGGTTGGAGAAACAATGGAGTGATGTGTTCCTTCATGTGTTTAAAGGCTAGCCTAGCTTAAGCCCTGACTGAGGGCCGCTGCAGAACAATGGGGGGGGGGGGGCTGAAAGACTTGCCAGGCCTAATGAGAAACCCCTTCATGTTGCAAAGGAACGGCTCTCTTTTAAAGTGAAGCCTGTGTGGTTCCAAGCAAACCTCTTCAGATAGTTTCCCTACTGGTGTCCTGTCACCAGGTGGTTTTCCGTTCAGAGCATTCTGCATTTTTGGTTTTTATGCGGTTGAATGTAGTTTACTCTCTTGGCTTCCTGTCTTGTGGTGGGTTGTGTAAACCCTGGGTGTGTGGTTTCCCCCTTTCTCACCCTGTCTCACCCTTTCTCACCCCGTCTCACCTTTCTATGGTGGAGCGTTTGAGAGACTCGTACAGGCCGTCCCTGATTGACGGGGAGCTGAAAGTGCAGACTCATAAATACATAAAGTGGGTGAGCAGTGAACTTGGGACGCGGTGGAAGTAGGTGAAGTGGATTGGCTTTATCTGTTGTCTTACGCGGACGGTGGGTTGGAGAGTTGTAAAGCGTCGGGGTAAGTGCACAGAGACAAACAGAGGAAGGCTGGCACACACTGTTGACATTCCCCCTACCGCAGCGTCTACTACTACCAGGGAACACATTGATTTCCTGATTGCGCCGCTCGCGTCTGGACTGTGTGAACGTATCTCTCTGAGGGACTCCCGCCATCGATCCGCGTTTAGGGGCTCCAGTTCAAAGCGTTCAAAACCACTGCTGAATGGTAGTGAACACGCTTACTCAACAGGGGCTGAGGCTGACCCACTTCTAAAACAGAGACGGGTATACACACACACACACACACACACACACACACACACACACACTCGCACACAGGCAGACACACAGAATGCAGTAATGTGTCTGAGAGAGCCGAGACCCTCCCCCGTGACCTCTGACCTGCGGTGCTGCGTGCGTGCAGACGGGCACGTATGCCTTCTGGGAATCGCACAAGGTGACTCACAGAACTGTCTCAGTGACTTGATAGAGCCGGGTGTTGCTCAACACCGAATGTTTCAGACCTCCAAAGGAAACTCTGTTGCATTTGAAACATTTATCTATTTGTCTTTCCCAAAGACACATGGCCTGTGAAAAAAGGCCATCAGTCATAGCGTTCTGCGTAGTTTGTTTTGTCTCGTAGGCTACGAGGGTGGAATAGTTGGTCGTGCTGTGCTTTACATGAGCTTGGTGTCAAATAGCGCATCTCAGCTTATTGTCACATCAACACAGCGGTGACCCAGTTACCAAGTAACCCATGAGATGCTAAAGGAGAACTGGTTTGTATTGTTGGTGTTTAGGTGTGGACTGTGTCAAGCTGGCCTTTAAGCCTTCAGGGGAAACAACCACTGTCATCTGATGATTTGGCTCTTTTTATTTACGATTACGTACTGATAACATATGAGTCTTTGGTCCATAATTGTGTCCCATTTTATTTCAGTTATTTTTAGCTTCTCTTTGTGTAGCTGCTGTGTCAGTGTTCGCGTTTAAAAGGTAGAAGCCATTGAACAGACGTTTCTCCCTGCCTACGACTGTTAAGACGCCTAAGCTACTGAATAAACTTCTTGTTGCGGCGCGTGGCCATGGCAACGCTATCACAAAGGACTCCAGCTGGCTGCGTATGTTGAGAGCACGCTGTGTCCGTGCGTACGCACGCGTGTGTGTGTGTGTGTGTGTGTGTGTGTGTGTGTGTGTGTGTGTGTGTGTGTGTGTGTGTGTGTGTGTGTGTGTGTGTGTGTGTGCACGAGCAGATGGGCCCGGGCAAGCAGTGACACTCCAAGGCTTCTTTAGTCAGCCCTCATCCCTCACTACTCCTGCACTCCTCCTCCTCTCCCCCTCCACTCCTCCTCCTCTCCCCCTCCACTCCCCCTGTCTAGTGCCGTGGCCCGCCCGGTCCCAGACCCTCAGCCAAGAGCCGTGCAGCTGGAGTCGGCTGTCAACGGTCCCCCACTCCGCCGGCCCCCATCTGGCCTTTGTGTTTGTTTAGAACGGGGTGTTTTAGCCTGTGGCGTCCACATGGGGGAGCTCCTCGCTGTGGGCCAGCTCTCCACCAGTCCCATAAACACTCAGAGGAGCCTGTCTGGATGTGGTGCAGCTACTCTGTGGAGGAATATCAGGATTCAACAGACCGGACATGCCGGCCTAATGTAAACAGACATGATACCGCCCTCTCTACCTCTCTCTCTCTCTACCTCTCTCTCTCTCTCTCTCTCTCTCTCTCTCTCTCTCTCTCTCTCTCTCTCTCTCTCTCTCTCTCTCTCTCTCTCTCTCTCTCTCTCTCTCTCTCTCTCTCTCTCTCTCTCTCTCTCTCTCTCTCTCTCTCTCTCTCTCTCTCTCTCTCTCTCTCTCTCTCTCTCTCTCTCTCTCTGTATCTCTCTCTCTCTCTCTCTCTCTCTCTCTCTCTCTCTCTGCTGTTGTCTTCAGATAAATGGAGCCAGAGGTAGCTGGTCTGCTTTTCTCTTTTGTTCTCCAAGGGCTAAAGACATGAATGGAGATTCCTTTTTTGTTTGGGGGGAAAAGGGAGGCTAGGGGGGATGTCTTTGATATTATCTTGCCCTTCGGGGGCGGGGCAGCTATTCACACCGGCCTGTCTGCATGGGACTTTTGAAGCGTTTGTCAGAGCAGGATTTGGCCCAGTGCCATTAAGAGTTTTTGTCATTCACAAACTCCCTCTCTCCCTTTTGCAATGACATCCACTCAGCAGGACTAACGTCTGAGAGGGAAAAAGGAATTCAAATTCCAACGCGCCACTTCAGTCATGAGTGGTTTTGCTATCTTTTAGTATATATTTTAGTATATATTTTTTTGTCCTGAAATAGTTGGAGTAACTAGTTGGAGTTGGAGTTTGACTTCTGTGTTAATGCCAGTTTTGCTAGCAAGGTACAAACTTTTTGTGACCTAAATTTTAAAACTTGTTTGGTTAGTGTCAGATTTCTCCTTGTGCCGTCAATAAGAATGTGTGTGTGTGTGTGTGTGTGTGTGTGTGTGTGTGTGTGTGTGTGTGTGTGTGTGTGTGTGTGTGTGTGTGTGTGTGTGTGTGTGTGTGTGTGTGTGTGTGTGTGGGAGGTCTAGGCTAGAATGTGTGATGAGATCTTACTAACTTAATAGCTAAAATATTAATATTTTTGAAACTTGGCCTCTACCTGATCTAGAAAATAGTTTGTGTTCTGTTTTTCCCTGAAAGTCAACAATAGTTCTGTGCTATTGACAAAGAAAGAGCGAAGATTTTAGTTTTGTTGCTGGTAGAATTTGTTGTACATCCAAACTCTACTTACCTAAACGCTGTGGTCCAAGCCTCTATGTCTCTGTCTGTCATTTGAATTGACCTTTGACCTTACATATACAACCTTCTCCTGCTTCTCTGCTGTGTCTCCATTGACAGCGCTTCAGAGTGATGGCAGTCATATCAGTAGCAGGAAGTGACCTGCCTCTGTTGATGTGGTCATGAGAGTTTGAAATGTTTGGCTTCGCTGTGTCAATGAGTCAGTGTGTGTGAGTGTGTGTGTCTGTGTGTGTGGGCATGTCTCGACTCCCAGGCATGTTTACTTAACCTGTCTCGGCATTCCAAGCCCCTGTGGTGGCTCTGTGTCTGGGGCCGGCAGTGACAGATAGGTGGGGCATGGTGCTGGGTCTCCGGTTTCACTCAGTGCCCTTCGACGGACACGTTCAAACGCCCTGCACTCCCACCTCGCCCCACCGAGATGGCTCGCCAGATTACTCAGGGGAACAGCAGCCCTGGAAAAAAAGGAGTCGGACTGACATTCAATCTGACTAAGACTTCATCCTTACCCCCTCTCTCTCTCTCTCTCTCTCTCTCTCTCTCTCTCTCTCTCTCTCTCTTTGCTCCCTATATCTCTCTCACTCCCTCTCTCGCTCTCACTCTTGCTCCATCTATCTCTCTCTCTCTCTCTCTCTCTCTCACTGTCTCTCTCTCGCTCTCTCTCTCTCACAGTCTCTCTCTCCCTCTATATCTCTACCTTTCTCGCTCTTTGTGTGTGTGTGTGTGTGTGTGTGTGTGTGTGTGTGTGTGTGTAAGGCGATTGTTCCCGCCGCAGCTTAGCGTAAGTTCTGTTGTGGCAGAGAAACCATTATCGACAGTGACTCACAGCCTGGGCCACCTTCATGTTGGCCATGTGGCTTAATCGCCCCAGATAGCATCTCCCCAGTGTGGGCCTGTCATAGCCCCCCCCCCCCCCCCCCCCGGCACGGAGGTAGCCCGTCGGCCTGCTCACCCCCTGTCATAGCCCCCCCCCCCCCCCCCCCCCCGGCACGGAGGTAGCCCGTCGGCCTGCTCACCCCCTGTCATAGCCCCCCCCCCCCGGTCATGCTAACAGGCCTCCAGCTGTCAGGCAGGGCGGCGCGGCAGATAGACCCTAATGGCTTTGAGCAGGGTTTGGAGTGCAGCCTATCCACGGAGGGTTCTGGTCCCACTGCGGTCGTGGGTCAGCCAGTGCGCCAGGTTGTTTGTCTCCTACAGGGATTAAAAAGGATCCAGGGATTTTACTGTCCTACTTTCTGCCGGGGGAGTTCGGGGAGTGACCTAGTTCTGACGTGGCCAGGTCGGGGTGGGGGGAGTGGGAAGGCACAGCGCGGAGAACACAGTGCTGTCTGTGTTAGTGTTGTTCCAGACTGAGTGCTGCTGGGTCTCTATGTGGACCTACCTGTGTGTGTGTGTGTGTGTGTGTGTGTGTGTGTGTGTGTGTGTGTGTGTGTGTGTGTGTGTTGATTGTTTGAAAATGCGTAACTCGCTCACAAGCTCTGAGAAAGGTCAAAGGGCACCTTTTATCCTTTTATCGGCCCCTTGAGAGGAGCATGTCAACAATGGCCAGTCTATTGGTTCAGGTTCATCTGTGTGACCTTTGAATATTTTATCCCTAGCCCCTCTCTCTCACGCCGGGTTCGGTCGCTAGCGAGTGTTGTGATTGGAGCTGAGTGGATATGCAAAAGCAGGACACTCACACACTCTCTCTCTCTCCGCTGCTATATTTAGGCGAGTTATCGTGAGTGCTTTGCTTATGTAAAGCGGGCTCCTCGGAGCCTACAGTAGGCCGGTGTTTTCATCTACAGCAGATCAGCAGGCCAAGTGGCTGTCAGAGTAATCCTTTTATCAGGTCGGCTCAGCTGTGTTAAAGTCGGCGCTAATCTGCGGTCCATTTTAACCTCGGCCTGAGGATCAGAGTGCTGCTAGCCAAGGTGGTAGTAAACACCACCAGCACTTCCAAGCATCCTACTGTTTGTCCCATAGCAACGCAGATAAGGGTCCTTCTCTCCCAAAAGAAACGGAGTTGAATCTGTATCCGCTAGCATGGTAACCCCTGATGTGCTTTCTGTCCGGCAGTGTCATCATGCATCACCACCTACAAGAAGACCCCTCCGCCGGTGCCCCCGCGGACCACGCCCTCCAAGCCCTTCATCTCCATCACGGCGCAGAGCAGCACAGAGTCGGCCCAGGACGCCTACATGGACGGCGGGGCGGGGCCGCGGGCCCACATCAGCTCCCAGCCGGGCCTCTCCAACTCCACGGAGAGCATTGACAGCATGAAGGCGCTGACGGCGGCCATCGAGGCGGCCAACGCCCAGGTCCACGGCCCGGCCAATCAGCACGTCACCAACAGCACCATCACCATCACAGCCACGGCCACGGCCGCCATCGCCCGCGGGGCCCCCGACAGCCGCAGGGAGGCGCTGCGCAAGTGCCTCTCCATCGGCATCCAGGTGCATTGTGGGAGGGGGGGAGGCGGCGAGCGTACTCGCACAACCACTAGGTCTGTGACCCCTGACCGCCGCAGCCTCCATCTAGCCGTCTAACAGCATCTGCCTCTCTCTTTCTCTCGTTCTCTCGTTCTCTCTTTTCTCTTTTCTCTTCCTTTGTGCCGCTGCAGGTGGACGGCCCTGAGGAGGTCGAGGCGCTGGAGGAGCACTCAAAGTTCCAGTCCGTGGGCATCCAGGTCGAGGATGAGAGACGGTGAGAGACACTGAGAGAGAGAGAGAGAGAGAGGGACTGAGAGAGAGGGGGAGAGAGAGAGAGAGAGAGAGAGAGAGAGAGAGAGAGAGAGAGAGAGAGAGAGAGAGAGAGAGAGAGAGAGAGAGAGAGAGAGAGAGAGAGAGAGAGAGAGAGAGAGAGAGATTCTGAGAGAGGGAGTGAGTAAAGAGAGAGAGAGAGAGAGGTGGGGTTCTGATACAGAGCAGCGCAGAGCGAGTGGGCGGGGCATGGAGAGCTACTCTTGACGGCTTCACCCTCCTCCTCCTCCTCTTCCTCTTCCTCCTCCTCCTCCTCCTCGGTCCCGGTAGCAGCAGCAGCAGCAGCTGTCCCCAGCTCAGAGAGGAGCATCAGACCTCCTTAGCCAGGGGGCCTCCAGTGACAGCTGGCCCAGAGGATGTGGTGCATGGATCTCTGTAGTGTGCCTGTGTGTGCTGTGTGTGTGTGTGTGTGTGTGGGTGTGTGTGTGTGTGTGTGTGTGGGGTGGTGGGGGGGGGGGGGGGGGGGTTGACAGCCATCTGTTGCTCTGTGGCTCCAGTCATTGTGATTCAGGCAGCAAGCTACTCGCTGTTTGCGTGTGTGTGTGTGTGTGTCTGAGAGAGAGAGAGAGAAGAGAGAGAGAGAGAGAGAGAGAGAGAGAGAGAGAGAGAGAGAGAGAGAGAGAGAGAGAGAGAGATACAACACAAGACACAAGACAGGGGGTGAAAATGGGATTGAGGGGCTTTGTCAGGGATTCTCTCTGAGGGCATGGTCAAGGTTTGAAAAGAGAGAGAGACAGAGAGAGAGAGAGAGAGAGAGAGAGAGAGAGAGAGAGAGAGAGAAAGAGAGAGAAGTAGTAGCTCAGCAGGTCTACTCCGCTCCACCCACTCAGGCTCACTCAGGCTGCAGTTACCATGGCCAGGGACTTTCCTCAATCGTGCTCTTGTCTAGACGTCACACTGGAGTACAGCATCCTGCTGGTCAGTGTCTATGCAGGCTGACCCACTCAACACAGTGGCCTTCTGCTGGCCTGGCATTGCTGGGAGGAAAGAACCAATTTAGCTGCCCCATAATTTGATTTCAAACTGTGTGCAGAGAACATCCTATGGGATAGCAGAGAGACTCCTTCAAATCAAAGGTCATGTCCAGTACTGAGGGGACACACACACACACACACACACACACACACACACATACACACACACACACAGACACACACACACACACACACACACACACACACACACACACACACACACACACACACACACACACACACACACACACACACACACACACACACTCACACATTAAAGCCAAGGAATGAGGGGGTTTCTTCGAGAGCTATCTCAGCAGAGTGACCAAGCATTGGAAAAAGAGGCACTCCTCCCTTTTGGCTGCCAAAGCAAACATGAACTCCAGTCTGCTTGGCCGAATGGAACACACAACACTGCACAGGAGTGTATGCTCTCTAAAGGGTTTGATGGTGGGTTGCTGTGTGTGTGTGTGTGTGTGTGTGTGTGTGTGTGTGTGTGTGTGTGTGTGTGTGTCTGTGTGCAGTGTGTGTGTGTGTGTGTGTGTGTGTGTGTGTGTGTGTGTGTGTGTGTGTGTGTGTGTGTGTGTGTGTCTCCGGGCTCTTAAGTACCTCTGTGCGCCCCGTTCCCCACTAGAGTCCCAGACAGTGGGAGAGCTGAACTCTTACTACTCTGTGTCACTGCACTAAAATACCTGTATTATTTAGCGTGTGGTCATTTGCTGCATGGTTTGTTTTTCTGGTGAGTGTATATGTTGTATATTAGTCAGATGCAAGGTTGTGGAGTTATTGGCTGTTAATTTCTCTATAAGACTTCCCATGATTTGCATTCCTGATTGGTGCATTCAGCTGTGCACATACGTTTATTGGCTGTATAAATCCTGTGAGTCATTAACCGGCATCACTTCCCTGAGCGTCTAGTCAGTTAGTGCTGTATTTTTTATAAATGCTATGAACGTTGCTTAAATCAATAAAATGAATTTATGAATGAAAGTCAATACATTCGTCTGTGAATGACTCATTGATTCACTTTAGTGGCTCACAAAACTCTGCATTGTGACGCAAGTTTGTGGCATTTAATTTATCCGCAATTCCTCAGCATTTGCAGATTTCTGAAGTTTATTCAGTAAGCAGGCAATCCAATCGCTGGGACTTTTTTGACATTTTGCCTTTACAGGAAAGGGTTGTTTGTGTGTGAGTGTGTGTGTGTGTGTGTGTGTGTGCGTGTGGCGGTGTGAGGCAGTGTGAGGTCGTAACCTCACTTTGCTGTTTGAACTAGGACTATGCTTGTCAAGTGTAGAGGGAATGGAGAAAGCAGCAAAGCAGGGCTACAGCCACATTCATGCTATCTACGTTTGTAATGATTTCTCCTAGTCCAGACATGTTGTGAAATCCACCTCATGCGTCCATTATGGCACACCACACACACCTACCACTCCATACCCACTCATAGATGACACACGTTTGAGAAATCTGAACTACACAGATGGGATTAGGAAAGGCCTCATGGTACAATGGAGCTCAATGGATGTTCCCTCTGGTTAGATGGTCCCACACGGGGGAATGTCTTTGCCAGGCTAAGTTCCAGGTGGCTTTGCAGTCACTGGGGCAATGGAATGTGAATGGTGGCCTTAGCGACCAACCCACATGTGCAACAGCCCCCGTCGTCAGCCATCTTGATAAAGGTCAGTTGGGCCTCTGTGTCTGCTACAGACGTTAGCCGTGGACATGATCGGAGGCCGAGTTAGGATCCAGGGCGAGGTCAACTTTGGTGGCCGCTTTGAGATTCCCTAATCCTCTAAAAATGTCATGCTTTGTATTTGGAAACAGATGAGTGTGATCCGTAGGTAGCTGTGGGACGGGACCTTTGGCTAAGAGCTCCAACAGAGTGAGACAGCTAGAGGAATGCACCCCCCCCCCTACCCCCCCTCTCTCTCTTTTCTCTCTCTCTCTCTCTATCTCTCTCTCTCTCTCTCTCTCTCTCTCTCTCTGTCTCTCTCTCTCTGTCTCTCTCAAGGGATTTTCCCCTGCAGCAGAACAGAAATCGCCTCTATTCTTTGCTCTCTCTCTCTCTCTCTCTCTCTCTCTCTCTCTCTCTCTCTCTCTCTCTCTCTCTCTCTCTCTCTCTCTCTCACACTACTCACTCCCCCTCCTCTCGATTGTGTAAATATTTGTCTTTCTTTCCTCTCTCTCTTGGAGTCTCGTTTGCCTTGTTCTGTCCTTTTTGTTGTGTCAGGGCTGCGTTTGGCCTTGCCGTTCCCTACAGGAAGTTGTTAGCGGGCTGACAGAAAGCAGACGGACGCTCGTTCTGACTGCACACCTGCTCAGGGGGAGTTACTCTTTAACTCCTAAGCATACAAACACACAGGCTATGCTACCCACACACACACTCTCACACACATTCTCTGTTTGATCTAGCCCAAGTCTCCCCCTAGCTCTGTCTGTTCACGGAAGAAGGGAGATGAATGAGGAGGAGGAGGCGGAGATGAAAAGGTAGAGTGGTGGAGGAGGAGGAGGAGGAGGAGGAGGAGTGCCCGGCTGGAAATGGGGTGAGGCAGATGGAGGGGGGATCAGGATCCACTGGTGTCATGCAGGGGGCAGGTCAAACCAAGGACAGACAGTGTGTGCGTTCGTGCGTGTGTGTGTGTGTGTGCGCACGTGTGTGGGTGGGTGTGTGTGTGTGTGTGTGTACGTGTGTGTGTGTGTACGTTGCCATGCTTGAGTATCTCACTCAAATGTGCAGCGATAGATAACCGATGTTGACCAATCCTACGCACGTTCACTGTTTGTGCTTCTCGCTCCCCTCGCGTTCTCATTGAGCAGTTCGTTGGCACCTTGTGTTGTAGCAACCGCCCCCCCCCCTCCTTGCGCCCTACCCTCTCAGCCATCTTTGTGCCGCTGAGCTGTGGGTTCTTCAGGGAACGCGATGGTGTTGCAGTGTAGCGTGATGTCTGTGGCTCGCCGCGTGGTGTGAGAGAGACATGGCAAAGGGCATCTTATGAGGGCACAAAGCCTCGGAGCCTCCAGACGCTGCACACCCAGCAGGAGAGTGGCGGTGTGTGTGTGTGCGTGCGTGCGTGCGCGCGTGCGTGTGTGTGTGTTATCTCCCCGCTAAGCCCCAGAGCAGGGGCCACAGGGTGACTGATGACTGCACACTCTGTCGTCTCTGAATGAACCAGGTGATAACACACAGTCTAAAGGCTCCCTTTTCTCAAAAACACTGCCAAAGGATATGTGTCTCTCTCTCTCTCTCTCTCTCTCTCTCTCTCTCTCTCTCTGTGTGTGGGTGGCTGAGGGGATACTTAGCTTTAGCATTGTGGGGCTGGAGCGGGGGGGGGGGGGGGTTACTCATGCTGTGCTGTTGATACTTTAATGAACCAGCTCTTAACACAGAGGGTGAGGCTTCTTAGCAGTGTAGTAGTTTTATTCATCCTTAAAGAGCCCGTCCACAACTATCAGTGAGCACAGGTAAATAAAACCCCCTAATGTTTCTGCGTCGTCGTCACAAACCTCCCGTCTTTGTCCCCCCCCCCCCCCCCCCAGCTACCGCAGGATGGCGCGCTCCAACAGTGTCACCGCGGCGGTGCAGGCCGACCTGGACGAACCCGGCGACAGCCCCCGGCCCGCCCCGCGTCACTGTGCCACCATGCCGCGGCAGCACTCCTCCCGGGAGTCCGCCTCCTCCACCGTCAGCATCCAGGGCTCGGGGAACCACTACCACGCCTGTGCCGACGATGACTACGGCGAGGCCACCTTTGACCCCTCCATCCTGCCGCCGCCCGACCCCTGGATGGACAGCGTGGCGGAGCCGGAGGATGGGCGGGCGGGGCCGGCAGGCCTGGTGTGCCCCCGGGACGGACGCTGGTTCCTGAAGCTGCTGCAGGCGGAGACGGAGCGCATGGAGGGCTGGTGCCAGCAGATGGAGCGTCATGAGATGGACAACCAGCTGCCCGACGACGGTGAGTGACAGCCAGGCGTGCCTTTGGTTGGACGTACACCCCCCCCACACACACACACTACAGTGCCTTCCAACAGGGTGGTATCAGTTGTTTTTCCCTCCGTCCCGTGTCCTCCAAACATGGAAAACAGAGTCGGGGAGGGCTGGCGTTGGTGGCAGGCTGCCAAGGTGCCTGTCTGTTGCTCTAGCTGCCCTGCTGGGCTCCACAGACATACCAGACATAGTTATCAATAGAGAGAGCCTCTGGGCCCCGGCCTCACATCTGTCTCT
>JAPMUY010000746.1:25000-62500 GCA_026901105.3 Galaxias olidus | reverse complement strand
TGTGTGTGTGTGTGTGTGTGTGTGTGTGTGTGTAGACCCAGCACTGTAAAGCCACAGCAGACAGTCCTGTGTCTCCTCCTGATGACCCTGGTGGAGGCTGCTCTGAGACTCTAAACACAGTAACAGGAGACATAATAGAAAATGTGTTGTCGTGGTTTCCAAGCACATGGCGGCACACACCTGCACACGTATCAGCACGCATCCGTGCAGCAGCGACCACGCAGACATTCACACGTGTTGCCAAATGCAGACTTGCACATAAATACGCACGTCAACGTTTGCCTAAAAGCAGCCACACATGCTACTAAGGCTCGATTGGAATAGTCTCGAATTCTTCATTTTGTTGCCACTCTTTGACCTCCACGCCGAGAGCCTGTGAGGGAGGTGAAGGGAATGTTGTAAGAACGAGGAAAAGGTTACATTTTAACCATTTAAAGGCCTTGGGCCTTTCAAATACCTCTAAAAAGCATTTGACAAATGTTAGCCAGAGACATATGGAAGTGAGATTTTTTTTTGCCTATGTGTTTTTGCAGACAAAAGCAACATAATATATATAGCTAAAACTCATCAAATACCATAAGCAACAAATGAAAGAAACGTTTTGAAAATGCATATTTTGTTGTTCTATACAAAACTTGTGCTTTAATTTGTTGAATAAGCATCACATAGCTGTGTACTAGGCTTCTGTCACATATGAAATCAACATAATTGTCATATGTTGGACCGTAGTTAAATTGCATTGCCTGTGAAGTCTCGCATCGTCAGAGTGATGTATGTTTCACTACCAAGCCACCATTATGTGCCAGTCTCTCTAACTACAGTTACATCTCCCCCCCAACAAAGCAAACAGTTGAACCTGTGTTTGGTAGGGACACAATTCATCCTCTGTTATAGAGCAGCCTTTCCAGTGGCAGGAGCATAAACCCAAAGGTGAAAGGTCAAGAGGTCAAGGGTTTCTCTCTCCTCTGAGGTAGAGTTACCGTTGTTGTTGATTCAGAAAAAAGGGATGGGGGGGGGGGGGGTAGTTCTATGGTTAGTTCTCACAGATAAAGCAAGTTCTCAGATGTTTGTGTGAGTGAGTGAGTGTGTGTGTGTGTGTGTGTGTGTGTGTGTGAGAGAGAGAGAGAGAGAGAGAGAGAGAGGGATACAGTCTGTCTGTCTGTGTGCACAGGTAGGTGTAGTATACAGGTAGCAGATTTGTGCCGTGTTCAACAGTGTGTTTGAACGTTTGTTTCAGAAGTGCTTCCTATATCTCTAGGTCCTAAAGGGGCCTCAGTAACGTAGCAGAATCGACCAGCTGTAACCAGGCCACCACACTGTCATCAGTTTGCTCTACGTGATACATGCCTGTATAAATAGCTTGTTACTACATTATAAGCATGCCAACGCAAGCTAAATAATCATTTGTCTTTTTGTTCATGTAGTTTTGTAAACATTTTAATTCTTATCATATTGTCACGTCAGTTGTCCACTTCAGAAAAAGGCCATTACTGATATTATCTGACATGCTGTTGTGTTTTATTGTGTTATCCCAAACTGTTTGTTTGCAGTATTGAGACAAAATGAGTGACTGAACATGTCTTTGTTCTTGCTGTTCTGATCGCTGCCTCTAAACTGACATGCCACTGTTTAAGGCCGATATTTACTCAAATTTGTAAACTTTTATATTCCATGTTTTATTTATTGGTCAGGAACAAATTGCTTTTTATGAACATTATTAGTGCACTGATAAGGGCCTTTACACTGTTTTCTGTTTGCTTTTTATGAACATTATTAGTGCACTGATAAGGGCCCTTACACTGTTTTCTGTTTTTTCTTTTTTGGGATTTTATTATGTTTGTTCTTTGTTATGACACAGACACCTTTTTTATGTTTCAGATATAAGCCTTAATTTATAAAGTGATCGCTCAGCACAAGAGATCCTCGGGGAAGGTGTGTGTGTGTGCGTGTGTGTGTGTGTGTGTGTGTGTGTGTATAAATATGTGTGTAAAACACCAAAAGACTGAACGTATGTGTGTCTGTGTATAAATATGTGTGAAAACACCAAAAGACTGAACGTGTGTGTGTGTGTGTGTGTGTGTGTGTGTGTGCATATAAATGATTGTCTTAGTAAATGTGAGACTGTGTGTAACCCGAGAATAAGCTTTGTCTCCTGCTGTAAATAAACTCACCAGGATAAATTAAAAAAGAGGATAAAAATATATTAACTCGTGATCTAACCAATTCCTTTCCCTCAAAATACAAGAAAGTACCTTTTGTAACCAGTATCATGTTGCTTTAACAAGATATTTTTGTTATCTGCTTGAATGTGGAGACAATCTTGTATAACTTTATCTTGCAAATTGGGATGAACAAGGATTCAGGGTGGTTTTGAGTAATCTTAATCTTTAAGGGATGATTTTTTGTTGCTGTTGTTGCCATATTTAAAGAGGTGAACTTCTTCACTGCAATCAAAATAGAGAACAGTTTGCGATGGAACTCCTGTGATAAAGTTATTGTACTGTATAATAGGCATACACACATTTTGCCTAGCTGGTCAAATAACAAGAAGGCACTCTAATCTCAAGAAGTAACTATTGTTGGAAACTACTATATGCTATAGCTCAAGTTCATTTAGTGAGATCTTTGATTAATTTTTGATCAATACATATAAATCATTAAATGACCTATTTATTTAAATATGAACATATCAATGTACGCTGGCATATGACATAGAAACCAGAATGTTGAATTGCGGTTGCCAAACTAAAGGCACTTCAACAATCCTGGCAATTCTTAGGCTGGGGATGTAGTTATTAATATAGGAAATTATTCTAATGAACACTTGTACATAAATGAATGTGTCCCTATGTAAATGTAAGAAACAAAACAATTACCATATTAAGCCGATTTTGTAATTAATGTTATTACACAGTTCATGTGCACGTGTATGAAAATCTTACCAGCATTAAAATTGTAATGCTGTCATCTGATATTGTGTTTACTGCTTGTCATTTCAGCACATGTTTTCACTTAAAAGGTCATTAAGCAGATTACAGGTCTGACCCTGGGTGATTGCAGGACGTTTTCCTTCCGCAGGGGCGGGCCTACATAATTACACAGCAATTGTGGCCTTGGCCTGGCCCCCCCATTCCTTCACATGGAGCTCCCAGTGATTGTTATTCACATGTCTGTCAAGCTGAATCGCAGCATGTTGACATCAGTCTTCATAGCCCAGAGGGTAGCCAGAGAGGAAGGGAGTAGGTGGCCATAGCTCAGCACATAGTACTGACCTTTTTTGTTGGCACTTCAATTGTAGCTGCAAAAAATCTAATGTAGCTCACTATTCGTGCAGAAAAAACAAGGACAAAATGGTCATCAATCAACTGCTAGACATACAGAGAGAAATGGGTGTCGGAACGGTGTGTTACAATTGGCATTCATTAAAGTCAATTGTATTTAAGCTGACGGATTGGGCTTGGACCAGTGGTTAACAGATGCTTACCTTTGAAGAAGCCTAGATACTTAGCACACTATGGGTTTCTATTGGTAAAGCGTATTCTGTGACAAACACACACTGACAAAAACAATTCACATTGGCGCCCGTCACTTGCGTGTACTAATTTATGCAGGGTTATGTTAATTACCAGTAGCGGCTAATAGTTAAAACTGTCTAACATTCAGGAATGGCAGAAGCATAAAATTGGGACAGCTTTCAACATGTCTTCAGCAGCATGCTATTTCTGGTCTGCCTCCACCTTTTTAATTTCATCCACCGATGTTAGTCCATCTAGCGGCGCTTCAGTCTTATTTCTACAGGCTACGGCTTTCCCTATAAGGCTGAGTCACATCCTTTCATTTCAGAGGTTATCCTTTCACCTGGAATCCAGTACAGATAATCATACTTGAATCCCTCTGCAATGGGTAAGGACCCTGTGCAACATGTTTCACTTGAACAGTAGCCCATGTTTGTAAAAAACAAAACTTTATTTGAATCCCATGTGACCCCTATTTGCCACAAACATTGCACGGTATGAAAAGAAATCACATCATCGGGCATCATGTCACATTAGATATACACGTGGTCGTTGTTTACATAAAAAACTATTTTGGTGATTTCAAAATGCTCTCTGGTTATAAAACAGCAAACGAAAAGAAAACAAACAGACATATTTAGTGTTATACGTCCAGTCCACTGGCCATCGCTATGATGAGTGAAGGGATGAAGGCTTAGACTACGAACCTGCTACGTCACTCATCTGAATACCCCTCGGCACCAGCACACCAATCAAACAAAGTAGAGAGCTTTTTCTTTTAAAATGAAAAAAACGAAAAAAACAAATTAAGTAACAAAACAATGTAGCAAACTAAACTCTTATTATGAAACAGGTAACACTTTACTACAGTAATGAATAAACTCATCATAGATGCCAAGAGGAAAGTTTTTTTTTTTTTTTTAAGACACTGAGATGACCTTCCTCTGCCATAGTGTGCAAAAGAATGAGGCAGACCAGAGGCACCTGATCTCTGAAATGTTAAACAGGAAACAAACAGGGAAATCCAACGATCCCCTTTCTGAGACTGATGTGGGGTGACGGGGAGAAACCAATGCTTCCCTCCCAGGTAAGAAAATACATAAAGGAAAACGTCATGAGACAGGCAGCTTTTTGGTCCCTGTGTGCAAATAAGATATATATGCTTATGCATCTACATAGGTGTATGAAATTACATAGACTAACAGCCAAGGCACCTCGATACAGTCTCTTTTTTCTATTCAAAACATCCTCACCGGTTTGATTAGTATACCAAAAATAGAAAGGATCAGCCTTTCCTCTGGATTTGTTCTCTGTTGCGTGTAGCCAAGTCAATAAACTCTCACGAGTTCCCGCTAGAGAAAAAAAAAGCCCTCTCTTTCTCGGTCTCTCCTTTAGGAAACCAGTTGTTTGGCTTGCAGCTCCATTTCAGCCGCCCGTTTAAGAGCCACATCCACCAGGAGCTGGAAGCCGCTGAAGTCCTGTGTGAGATCTGGGGGAGTGGGTGGAGGGGTATTAAACAGCCCACTGCGAGGGCTCATGTTGCCCTCCATGGGGGTGAGGGTGGTAGAGGTGGGGCCCGCCTGCTTGCCCGATCCTTCCTCCCGGCACCTGAAGAGCCCCAGATCCTGTGTGGCATGCAGCAGCTCGGCTGCCCTTTTGGAGTTCAGGCCCAAGATGCAGGGGAGAGAGGGGAGACTCCCCGGCTTGGCCGTGGTGACAGTGGTGTGACAGATGACAGAGGGGCGGGGGGGCACGGGCCCGGTGGAGGTGGAGGAGGGGGAGGGTGCAGAGGGAGACATGGCCTTTCTCAGGTCACTGGGCATGGCAGGCTCAAAGCTGGAGGGACTTAGGACCCGCTTGTCGTAGCCCTCGTCCATGCCGGAGGCTGTGCTTCCGTGTTTGGGAGACTGAGAACTGTCTGAGAAGCTGTCCCCGGCCTTGCTGCCTTTCCTTGAGATGGTGAACTGGTTGGGGTCTTTGCCATCTTTCCGCAGCATCTCAGGCAGCAGTCGGCGACGCGCGTTGATGAACCAGTTGCATACCTGGACAACAAAATGAATCAACACCATCAGATATCCGACATTAGTATAACTCACAATAACTTGTCAAAGAAACAACTACAATTGACCTATAAAAGATCTCTAATCCACATAAACACACAAACTGTTTTATTAATCGATTGAAACATCAAATTGCCATTAACACAGATTCTTTATTTAAAACAGTTGCTACTTTTATTGTCATATTAATATCTTCACTGAATTAAACTGATGTGCAAGACTGAAGGATTAGTTATTTAAAGTAAGAAAAGGCTTGACTTATGAAGCTTTTTTTTGGGGGGGAGGAGGGGTTTAGTAGAAATATTTGTTAGGGCCAGTCCTAATTATCTATAGCAATCCCGACAGCCTTATTTATCTCCCTCTGTCCCAGCCTTTTGTTGGCCGATAGCTCTTGCTATGTAAATGACTCTGCATTGTTCCCAGACAGCTGGGCTGGAGGAAGGGAAATTCCTGCCCCAGTGATTCAGCCAAGCCCTCACCACACAAGAAGTGAATGAGTGTGCTAGCCTCCTTTTACACACTCCAAACTTTTACACACTATTTCGGAGCAACGCAAGAAACTTTTGACGACCTTTGATTCTGTATCCATGTGTCATGTTCTCTTTTGTTTAAAACTGACAACAACAGGAAATGATTCAAGGGCAAAGGGCTTGTCGTTGAGCCTAACCTATAAACAAAATGTCAAGGAGTCATTGACTCTTTGAACATGAAAACGTTTGCTCCTGGTCGTTATCATTACCTGCAGTGTGGATAGCTGGGTCTGCTTGGAGAGCAGCGCTTTTTCCTGCTCTGAGGGGTAGGCATTGTAGCGGTGCTCGTACAACCAGTCTCTTAAGATCTGCACGGATTCTTTGGGGAGGTTTCCCCTCCGTTTCCTCTTCCCGCTGCCCCCCGCACTGGAAGACAGGTCCAGGGGCACGTCCACGCTGTCCTCGTCATCGGTCTCGCTCCCCGACAGCATCATCAAACCTGCGTGTGCGTGCGTGACAAAAAGTTATGCATGAGAACGTGATACAGAGCAGATTGCCACCTTTAAGTCAACCACCCACTCGTCAGTCTCCAACCCACAGCGTGTCTGCCTTCAGCCAAGTGCTGGCTTTCTGGTAGGCAGCTGATGTGTCAGAGGCAAGCTGTCAAGTTCAGCCATGTGATGATGCATGGCGGGAGGGTGGGAGGAGGGGAGATGTCACAAAAGCTACAATAGCTGTGTCAGTCATAGAAAACCTGCCACAACAAATATTCAAGGCCTGATGTTAAAAAAGACACACCTTCCTCTTTAGAACAAGCCAAGCTAGCAAACATTACTACTGAGATGATGATAAAAAATTAGGCTTATAATGTCTGTTATTGTGATTTAAAAATAATTCAACATGAAATAACACTGGCAACTGAGCATTTCAGTATGACCCTTATGTATACGACACCCTACAGCATGAAACTCAACATTGCCTTACTGCTGCGCTTGTCATAGACCACCGTCTACTAATATTAGCCTACCAATTCTCAGATGTAATAGTCTACTATGGGGAGGTAATAGGCTACTGGTGGGTAAGCAACGACTCAAGTCTAACTGCCGCTAACAGGATGAGGTAATTACGTAGGCTTGAGCGAGGGAGGGAGAGGGGGAGGGGGACCTGTTGCAAATCTGCGCCTCGAGACTAAACAAAAGAATCTTGGCTGAGGCACTTTTCCGTCTGTTGGGTACAATTCAAAAGTTTTTGCCTATATACGAAATGAATAATTTTACTCAGGTTTATACATATACCCTATAATAATAATCCACAACACCTTTGAAACACGATGGACAGGAATTTGGTGAGATCTGAAATACATGCTGAAGGACTTCTATTGTTTGGTCTGTAACACGAGGTCGAATAAATGCTTCAGAGAGCAAATAGCCTAGTCTAGCGAAATTGAAGCAAACGACAACTTCTTAAAACGTCAGGATAAACATTAACCTACATTGTAACACATAATTCATTGTGCAGGTTCCGATTTTACAGTGTAGCCATTAAGTGTCACATTTTCAATAAAAGTAAAAGCGACTGTTACCAAAGAAATGTATATCAAAAACTTCGCAGAAAGTGTAGACAGAATTTAGTTTTTGTGGGATTAAAGTTCATTCTGTCAGCCTTTGAACTGGCGGAGTGGAATGCACAATGTCTGTGACTTGTTAAAGTAGGCTCATTAGTATAATGCAATCATCAAACTGTAAATACAAAATACGTAGTAGTACACAAGACTATGCCAACTAGTAAAACATACACATAAAACCAAGCTTTAAATATTTTTTACACTATAGGAGACTGACATTCAATTTTGACAGCCCGCCAGCACATGGAAGAAAAAAACCTGTTTTGTCTGGAACGGAAACAATGGGCTGCATGGCTTTCATAAGGAAGCACCCTGTTCGTTGTCTCATACTATCTAATGCAGTCGATAATACAGAAATTAAAAAGCGAATTATAGGATTACACCACATACCTTTTTTTGTCTTCATGTCCATGCAAAATTCCCTTTTCGAAAGACACGAAAATATAGCAATAGACCGTGCTTTCCTTGTATTTTTTTTTCTCTCCAGATATTCCTACAGTAGACCGTTTTCCAAATAATGGTGATTCTTCATTCACATACTTTACAATTTATCGTCGTTTTATTATCTTTATACCCAAAGAAAACTAGCGTGAACAACCTTAGATTCGCGTTTCGCCAAAGCCTTTCTCATTCAATCTGTGTTTGATCATGAAACTGGGTGACAGCTATCTTTGACAGCTGCGTGACTCAACGCACAAGATCCTCCCACTTTAGAGGAAAGGGAAAAAATCTGACATCAGCATGCTTTTACACTGCAACACTGACACAACCTTCCCATAATGAAATTTTTTGGGCTATGGAATCATATCGCGTTCGTTTTATTTAGCAAGGAAATAAAATAGTGTGAGGCTCCCACTACAATTGCCAGAGACATAATCTTTGTACCAAATGAATGAAAAATAATCTTAAACAGAGTATACTATAGTATAATGATGCTTTAAGGGAAACGTAAAGGGAAGTCAATAAAGTAGCCTATACGATTATACTGGAATCGGTTTCATTTGTATACTACACACTGCACACCGCGTTGCTGCAGTTGCTATTATTGTTTGCGCCTTTTTTATCTCGGTGTTGCAGGGACAATTCTCTGCCAAACTGCTCCCTCATGTGTTATGGTTGTGATAGCTGCTTTCAGAATGTACTTTTGGAAAGTATGGTACACCACCGCCCTCTAGTGACTACGGTCTAAAAAACAATAGGCTACGTGCTCAAATGGTATTGCAAAAAAACGTCAGCTAAACATTACTCAGTTGATGGTTTAGCAAATTTCCATATTTAACAGTTGGTTTATGATATTGCCATCAATACTATAATACTATGGGACTGACGTCTAAGAAAATTTTTGATGAGTAGCCATTTCTGTACATTTATGGTAGGCTATTACTTGTACGTTCTATGACTGACCAAACCAGGTTTAATTTGGTTGACGTAGAGCAATTGTATAATATTTACTTTAATATAGTTATTTTAATCAAAGTATTGTTTAGTTTAAAACAAACATTAGCCTACTTAAATTATGTGGTCCAAGTTGTCTGAGCTAGGTGTAATGCTACAGACAGCCTGAGACTGGAGTAGGCCTATAGGCTACTTTTTATCGGCAGGATGCGTAAAATTAAATACAATTTTCAGCATCAACATTAAAAACATATAAAAAACATGCTGGATTTGGAATCGTTTGATTCTAAAAAAGCAGGCACGGTCATTGCGCAACAAAACGGCAAAAAAAAAGTTATGAGGTAGTGGGGATTTAGTTTTAACCTAAAAATGCAATTGATCATGACAATTTTAATTCGTTTGTTTTACGTTGTACTATTAAATGCTGGCCGCAATTGGTAGGCTTATGTTGTTGTTTTCGGTGCGCATTGCACATTCCGGTACAGCGACGCCACATTGACGCGCCAGATAAAGTGGTGGTCCGACCGAGACTGCAGTGTGTAACCATGACTAATCAAATCCTTTGCATTGTTCTAGTGTCATAGGTTGCCTCTGTGCCATTAGTCAGAAAGCACTTGTTCAACCCTTGACACGACGACGATGCCTTCAGGGAGTCCAGTTACATTCTCATTTCTAAAATTAGGGGTGCACAGCGGTGACGCAAGATGGCTAAACTAGGCCCGCGTGTGTGTGACAACGGGAACAAGACTTGGTCCATGGAAACGTTCCATACAACTTTGCCGTTACTGATGTGCTGCTATATTTTTAGAATGTGTTGTCAAGTTTCCGGAACACTCGGGCTGTAGCGTTTAGTATAAAGGCGAGTCTTCAAAATGCAGTTGTACAACAGTGTGCTAACACATTATCCAGGGTCCTCTCGAAAAGTATCCATAACTGTAAGGAGTGGCTCCGACCTGTTGACAACGAAAACATCGAGTTCGTCGGCGATCAACAAATCAAACTTAAAAAGAGAAATACCTTTAGAAACGAACGACGATTCAGGTGAAACAAACATGCCGGCATTTTCCTGTTATGAAGCTGCGTCTCTGAGGCCAACTTTCTTTACATCAACTGCAGAAATACTAATTCTTCGGCCTGATGGAGTTGAACGATCTGTACCTATACATATAGTGAAGGAACCGAAGAGCAATCAATCCTCATCAAAAAATGAACGGAGTAAACTGCATTATGACCCGGATACTGATGTGAGGATACTGGACTTAATTGACCATTTAAAGAGCAACAGAGACATTTTTCTTGAATGTCCCATCGTTAATGATACAGACCATGACATTAAGGATACTAATGGATCAGGCTTTAGAAACTATGGAAGAAAGACAGAAGCGGCGAATGAGAAGGAGAACAATTCCTCACTACAAAATGACAATTCAAATCTAATGAATCCATTAAATACAGAGTTTATGACTAATGGACGAGAGCTTGATGTAAGCTTAAATGGAAATGTAATTTTAAAAGGTGACCAAGACAGTCCATCGGATGAGACCGTCTTTGAACTTCAAGTCTTGCAAGGGCCATCTCAGAAAGACACAGAGAACGGGGAGAACAACAAAGTGACTCGGTACTTAGCCGAGGTGGAGAAACAGGACAGGTATCTCCAGAAGAGACAGAAGTACCGCTTCCACATCATCCCCGATGGTAACTGCCTGTACAGAGCAGTGAGCAAAGCCATTTACGGAGACCAGTCCAAACACAGGGAGTTGAGAGAACAGACAATGCACCACATAGCGGACCACTTGGAGGAGTTTAACCCCATCGTTGAGGGTGACGTTGGAGAGTTTTTGATCAGCGCGGCGCAGGATGGCACTTGGGCTGGTTATCCCGAGCTCCTAGCGATGAGTCAAATGCTGAATGTCAACATACACTTGACCACCGGAGGGAGTTTAGAAAGTCCCACGGTGTCAACCATGGTGCATTATCTTGGAGAGGAAGATGCCTCCAAAGCCATGGTATGGCTGAGTTGGCTCAGTAATGGCCACTATGATGTCCTTTTAGACAGGTGTCTTTCTAACCCAGAGTATGAGGACTGGTGCTGTCACTCTCAGATGCAAAAGAAACGCGATGAAGAGCTGGCAAAGTCAATGGCAGCCTCTCTTTCTAAAATGTACCTCGAGCAAAATGGACCCATGTGAGAAAAGCTTAACCCAAAAGCTGAGCAGTGAAACCTTGCACCTTGATTCTGTTTTGATTTAGAATGTATTTATTTTTCCAAGTTATGTATAGTAGTGCAGTGCACATACTATAGGTTTTAATGCTGCTGCAGGTGGTGTTTCTAGAGCTTTTGGACTTACTTTGTATTGTATTTTGTATGTTTGGAGTGAAGTTGTATTCCTGTATTGTTTATTTATTTTTAGTAAGTTTTGGATAATCGTTTTTGTATATCGCATATGTTTTGTTAGGCTTCTGCCAACCTTTTTGAAATATATTTTTAAAATAACAAGGCTCTTTATTTCCCACCACTTTTACAACTGATAATTTAAGCATACCAATGTTATCTTACATTAATTACTATCTGCCCACTGTATGCCTGGCACGCATCATATCATGTAGTCATTCATTACAGAAACTACTCAAACAAAACGTTTTTAAATACTTAATTCGCTTGTTAGCAATGACATCATATAGACCTAGCATGTGATACTTGTATTTTCTTGGCAATTTAAGTTCTCCTGAATGGCCAGTAGATGGCATAGTATACAAAAACATTTTTACAACTTTCCGTCAGTGAATATAATTAAGGCAATCCTGTGTCCTGCTTAGTTGATTTATTCCCAGCTAGAAATAAGCAGTCCCAACCACGGTTTGCTAAGACTAAAATATAATTTATTCTAAACTACCTGAGGTTATAAAAAACAATCTCATAGTTGTTTTCATCAGCCTTGATGTATAGGCTTAATGTTTGTCAAATACTCTCTAAAGACACATTTTTGTTTAAAAAAAAAAACAGCACATGCAAACGCCTTCGTTTATATATATTTCAGCTATGTGTGTATGCAAGCCTACTCGTAGAGCTATACATGATGATGACGTAATTCTGCAGTCATGGGCTCATCGACCAAGAAAAAGTTTTAATGCAGAAAAAAAACCATACAGTGCCTCAAATCCACTCCCTGTTGCGCAGATGGACAGAGTAGGCTACATTGTAGCAGGCGTATTGGCAGGTGAGCGTGGATGTATATACCGCAACTGCGGTACTGGCGTCTGCTGCGACTCGCATAAAAGAGAGCAGGAAAAAGTCAATGACACTACGTTGTAGCCTTGTTATTACCTTTAATGCTAACGGTAGGACAGCGATTTGCATCTTCTGAAGTTTGTTGAGTACTTTGAAACAACTGCAACTTGAGTAACGACGGTGTTTCAGTCGTGGTGCTGACTGGAGAGGTATACTATTAAACATGTCGGGACATCGGGTGCAGTTCGCAGACCTTCCACCCAGTGACCGCAAAGGGAGCCCACAATTACACAGTAAGAAATGCATTTTGTATTTGCTTTTGGTACTCGTTTTAAGCATCACATTGACCTTGCAGATGCTGCATAGTGCTATAGGGATATAACCTAGTATACTCGTGTAAGAGCGACCAACAACCTAATTCACCGCAAATGTGCAGTTTAGACAGCTGTAATAACATTTCGAAATGAGATTATAAAAGAAGTAGCACGTAGCCTCGTAACATAGTATACATGAAAGCACATGCCCTCATTAACAATTCTGTATGCAATGTTATATATATTTTTTATTTTCAATTTGTTTCTTATATTGATTATTCTTTTGATAGTTTATTTAGAATTCAAAGTACATAGATAACTGGGTAGTATGCGTTTTAAGTTGAATTTTCATTGAACTTTATCATCAGACATAACACGACATAATAATACAGTCTCAAGCCAACAATTAGGGGCATTTTTATTTTATTTGTGGGAACTTGTGATCTCCATAAGTTGTTGGGAGCCTTGAAGTCTCTCACAGGGACATTCTCTGTCAAGTATGACTGAAGGCTGTGCAGGTTAACACAACAGTGCCATGCTTGTCAATACAACACTTGCTGTGTTATTTGCATATTTTTTCAATGAAGCCATTTATGTATTTATTTGACTATCAGGAGAGATTTCTGATTTACTTGTATTCTGTGGGAATGGAAATTTCAAAGGAAGGGAATAATAACACCCATTGATAGTTTGAGTTAATTTTACGTTGGTCACATTTCTCAGTATATTGTCTGTTTTATACATGGCTAGAATAGTGGCTCCATAGTAACTTTGATTTATTTCCAACAACCTACAGCCTTTGGCCTCACAGCATGTGTTCATCCCAGCTTGGTTGAAACAGATGAGATCTGCAATGCCATTTAACATGTACTCTAAAGTGCATGCATGGCTGGACCATATCTCCTTGTGTGAACCCTTCACCAGTGAGCCAAACTGTATGGTCATGAGCCAGCTTCAGACCTTTCTACTCAGTCACACACAGTCCCCCACTAGATATACGTATCGTATTGGAAGTGGCAGTTGCCCTTGCAGTATATCGAGGAGCTACTCCATCTCGTCCAAGCCACCTTGATTTAATCGGTAGATACAGGCTGCGGGCCATTTGAGCTCAACATTTCCTCTATACTGTCTTATCCAAAAGACTCAGACTTTAGCGAAAGCCTTTATCGCTGTTTGCTTTGACCGTCACTTAGTTGCACTTTTATCGATCGCTATGAACAAAGAATAACGACTTAGCTCGTGTACATTCAAAGTGCTGTGAAAATCGTTGAACACAATGCATCAGCTTGCATGGGGGCCATGTGATAATGTAAGCTCTGCTCAGTGCTGCAGTGCATGTGCTCACTTGGGGAAAACCGAGAAGCTGAGCTGAGCCCATTGCCATAGTGACAGGATGAGTGACAGGCCATGTGCAGAAGGACACAATGGAAGTGTGGCAATCTCTGATTGAAACATTTTGGTTACATACCGCCGCATTGTGTACGGGCTGCTGAGAATGGTACTAGAGCAGGCGGATGGATGCGTGTGGATGTAACATCTTGGACCGATAGGGAGCCAAAATGCCGCGGGTTCAAATGATCCGAGGCTGACTGCATGTTAGGCCCAGGCAGCTTCACTATGTTCTGCTCATTTTTCACCCTAGTTTGCTGTAGGAACGGCACCTACAGCTGCAAACTCCACATTCTAACTCACGCCATCCCCCTTTCCTCTAGTCTTGAGCCAGGTGATGGCAGTGTCAAATTTCAATTTCTCTGGTGCTTTCTCAGTTACACACACACACACACACACACACACACACACACACTACCCACGAACACTCATGCTCACAAACCGATACCATCCGTGGGTTAAGGCACAGCTGCAGGGCTTATAGTTAGGCCAGTCTCACTAGGATACCAGCGCAATGGTCATCTGGTCTGACTGCCATGGCGACGGTATCACATTGCACAGGAAAAAAGACCATTAACATCTGGAAATCACTACAATGACTAGCTCAATCCATAACGCTGGTCTTTAAAATCATACTGATAACCATATTTTATTTCTTTCACCTGGTAAGACAGATAAGGATTTTTTCAAACTTGGAAATTATACAGATAGTATATTTTAATACTTGTTAACCAAGAAAGGAAGGCAACGTAACATTGTTGTTATAAGAATTAATCATAGTTCACGCCTCATAGCCTTCATCAACAGTTAAAAAGAATGAACCATAAATTATGTGAACTTGGGTTAGAATCATGAGTACGTTTTGTTTGTCACTGCTTAACATCTACTGAGCCTCCGAGATGGCATGGCCTAAACTAGTCAATGTTACTGGGGTATGCCGTGGGTAGGTAGAGGTGTTGTTATGCTCTAATGAAATATGGCTTGCACCCACAACTTTGAATGACTTTTACATAGACTATCTAGCTGCCGTCTATCAGCAATGGTCTCAGTGGACCTTCTCAGGGGAAATGGTAAGTATACTCTGTAGAAACGATAAACTCATAATATGTGCATCTTTTGCCAGCTTAGGAATCCATACAGTTTCTATGCTATCGTCAGTGTAATGCGTCAGCGGGAAGATTCTGGCCTGCACAGAAAGTCAACCCCTTTACCAGCAGGTGAAAGATTCACTGAAAGACCACAAGCTAGTGGGGGAAAATGCAATCCCGTCCCCAACAGATATTCTTTGTGTTCATTGTCTAAAGATAGTGGAGACAATGTCTGCTAACAGGAGGTGTGAAACGCTGTGGCCTAATACAGGGTCTGTAAGAGGAGGAGGATGATCACATTGGAGGAGCCTTTGAGATGATCCACTACCCTTCTGGAAATAAATGAGACCCTAGAGATGGCAAACAGCTGTTTTCACATTGGATTTAAAGCTGGTCCCTGAAGGGCTCTTAAGTTACTCTTGAGTGTGAAACAATAAGATTGAAGAGCTCTTTGTAGGCTCCATCTCCTAAGCATAACACGAGCAGGGCTTTGATCACGTTGTTGGGAACCACTGTTTAAGATAAAAGTCCAGTATTTTTGTAATGGCTGGACATATCAAAGCAAATTATGGGCACCTATGTTTAAACCTTTCTTTTAATATAGAGTACAAAAATATTCTAAGCACGCTGACTTCAGTCAGGACTCAAATGTTGATGTTTAATTAACACACGTGCTGTGCTTGCTTTGAACTAGTCTTGTAGCAACATCTTTTTTGAGGATGCTCATTTTGAGTACCACATGGGTTGTACCCCAGACAGATAAACATTCCCAGTGGTTTACAGAAATGAAAGTGCAAAGTGTCAGGACTTCAATAAGCCTGCGCTTCCTCAGTCTTTGCTTACTTGATGGTTTGCGCCGTCTTTCTCAATAGGAGGCCTGTCTTGTAGAGGGGGATGATTTCACTGTTATTTTTCTGTAGAACATATTATAAACTATTATGTTAGAGTAGTGTTTACAAAATCATAGTTGGTTCATGTTGAAACGCCACCTGGGTCTTCGCAAATCCATTTGAATGAGGCTGTGTTGTGTTTGATTAATTATCCATACACTTCCCTGAATTCTAAGCCTTTCCACCAGTGTGATGGGATGCGACTGGAATGTGGAAAGGAACCAGATGTGGCTCAGACATCCAATTTCGATTTCTCGTTGAACAAACCAAAAAAAGTAGATTTTTGTCTCATGTTTGGACTCCAAAGTGAATCCTTTGGCAGCAAAACCAATTCACGCTTGACCAATGTGTTCTGGAAAACACATGGAACAATGAAGGGTAACACAGTTCAGTGCACATTGATCTATAAAAAATAACAACAGGACACTATGACTCCTCTACACCCAAATCTACACGCACCTCTTGGTCAGTTTCTTAATATAGGAATAAACAAGTGTTTACATTTTCCTCATGTTTTCAGTGATTTGAATCACAGGGTACTGAATTGTTGTTGAAGGTAGTCCTCTCCACGTGAATGGTCACGACTTTTCCTCTGTTCTGGTCTGAGAGGTTCTGTGTGTAATAACATTCTCCGTACGCTCTTCTGAAGAATTAATGATCAGTGATGCCAGCCCTTATCGCGCTATTTTCATGGGTGTCTACAGGAAGGAAAATTGCTTTTTACACAGATGAGTGAGTGATCAAATGCCGTCTCTTTTGAAGTTGCAGATGAGGTCATGTTGAAAAGAGCTTTAACTGAGTATGTTAAATGGTCAAAGTAGGATGGTGTCTATTTGTGTGCATGCAAACATCTGTGTCCAAACATGAACAGACTGCCTTTTACTGATAACGGTAATCTCAGTTTATCTTTAAACTAATGTTGACCTCGGTAATCCTTCTATTTACAAAGTTCAATTTGAATGACTGTCCAAATCAATCAAACGATCTGGCTAACTGCCATTGAGTCAGTTTAACACATACACAAACACCATTTGGATTTTTAAAGTCTAATTTACTATGTTTCATTTGTAAGTTCTAAATGTGTATGTTGTGAAATCAGGGGTGTGAAGAAACAAAGTGCAAATTTGTATTTGACATGATATATTTATGTTTTCACCAACTTTAAAAAACTTTTTACTTTTATTTTCTTACTTTACAAAATAAATCAACTTTTTAACCATGTACATTCTTACTGAGTCTACTTGTTACAAAAAGGTGAATCCTTGCCCGGCCTCGCATTGCCCGGCTATCTGGACGTTTTATCCTCACGTTGTTCCACCATGCTACCGGTGTACCAGCAAAATATTTTTCTCACCACTGTTTGAGTTAGAGTCTCTGAAATAGGGTTGGGATTTCTGTCTCTAAAACACAGTGGATGAAATGGGACTCCACCCCCACTCAGTAACCACAAGTGGTTCATGTCAGCATGATAAATGTGAGGTTCAGAACCAATACACAAGTTGGCAGGTCCTGATGTAGGTTTGTGGGCGTGGTGACAGAAAAGTCAACAATCTCCATTCTCCTACTCGTAAAAGAACACCTGCAAAACTACTTTCTCACAGACACTCCTCAGAAAATGTATTTGTCTTCGAATCTGAACATAATTTTCTAACCGCTTGGGTTAAAAAAAAGGATGACACAGAAAAAGCAGAAACATTTTGCTATATCAGCAAATGACTATCAGCAATAGGAAAAAAATAATGAATGTTCGATGAAATGAAAGTACATGGCAAACTTACACTTTGCGTTTTGTGTGATTATTCAGGCATCTGCTAACACATGAGTTTCTTTGTCAGGCTTTTGCTTGCCCTGAATTCCAGTAAGTATTAAGAAAGGTTAAAAGCAATATCAAGCACATGATGAGAATACCAAATAGTGAAAACCGAGATTAACTTAAGTGAAGTCTAGACAGCTCTACTGCCTTTATGTTTTAAATTTAAGATTCATTAAGAGAGTCTTATTTCGAAGGCAAAAAAAAACAAGATTGATATTTGTTATAATTCTATAATTGCTCCCAATGAAGCTAATACTGTTCCATTAAGGTGGCTTTAATTAAATTGTTCAAGGGACCATTACATCCATTGGAATCAATGAATAAGCTATTTGGGGAACAAAAACAATTCCACCTTATCCCTTGTACCTCGTATCACTACTCAGCCTTTCTTTTTCAGCCCATCCAAACACTTGCCTTCCCCATGAAATGCATCTTTGTTAGCTAGTGGCATTCTGCACTGATAGTCTGTGAAGTGGAACGATTTAATGACGCACTACTCTCCTGTCACATATGTGAAGCTTAATGCTGTGGTGATAATGTCAACTTGGCTCTGAGGGGCCTATTGCGTAGGCTAGTCGTTATGTCATGCAGAGGATGGGCTCTGGAGTTGATAGTCGACGCCTCTGGATTCAAAGAGGAAAACGACCCCCATAGTGAGGTCGACGTGGTTCATCACTGTTGTCTGTATGGCTTCCGTTTGTTTTATTTCGATCATGATCCATTTCACTATCATCTCGAATCAGCACACCTTTGCCAGGACACAACAGAACAATTATGGGATGCATTAGATTGCTTAATGGATTTGAATCCCAAGGATTGAGTCGGAAGGTGTTTTTTGAAGTTGTCAGTCCACGCTAGTGTCTTTCTGTTTATCTCATATCAGTTTGTGTTGTGTTTTTTTCTCTGTGTGGTTGCTCACCCCGGGGGGAATGCCTTGGCTTCAGATACCGGCTCAAACAGTGACAATGATAAACAGACGGCCAGCTGTATGTATTTGCCCTCTGAGGTTTGGATCGCTTTGGTTTGGTGAGGTCAAACCTCGATGGCAAGATGAAAAAGTAATTGTCTGTGTTTTTAGCCTGCTGTGTCTATAATGGAAATGGTTCCTTATGCTCCCCACTGTTAGTCTGTAATATACACCGTCCCACACTGGAACACACACTCAGACACAAACACAAAACCAACGGTTTGTTTAAAAAACTGAATTATTTATTCACTTTGTATAGTTTCTCCTTGGGATATGTTAGCTACATTTTAACAATGGAGTGTGAGTTGAAAGTTGTGAACTCCCAGCGTGTCCCACCTGCCTGGGGGATGCGTGCTGCAGGGTAGGCTCGTTTCCGTCTCTGCCATCCACAATAGAGCCGGTTCTGAGCATCAGCCTCAGGGAGAGCTCAGCGAGGAGAAGTTAGTCAAACTTTCCACTGACCTTCAGGACCTCCAAAGCACCTCCAGCCCCCTGCCCCTCCACTCTGAGTCCCGGGTGTGACCAGAGAGCTTGACATTGAAGGGCGCTCTAGATTTCTAATGCAGCGGGGATGGTGGGTGCTTTAGACTGATAGAAGTTTGGGGCCCGGTCTTTGATGTTCCCCTCTGCTTCTTAATGAAGATCAGACCCTGGGCTGTTTGGCCCAAGCCATCCCCCTCGTCCCTCTTATCCTCTCCTTTCCTCTCGAGGGGACGGCCTGCGCCACCTTCACCCGTAGAGCGGATGATACTCCCCTTCTTCATCCTCTGTCTCCTCCTGTCCTCCTCTCTCTCTCTCTCTGTCTCTGTCTCTGTCTCTGTCTCTCTCTCTCTCTCTCTCTCTCTCTCTCTCTCTCTCTCTCTCTCTCTCTCTAAATCACAGTCTGTGCAGGGCCTCCTCCCAGGGAGAGTTCCTCGTTTCATTATAGAGGTCTTGGTCCGGATCAATCGCTCCTGTGAAGATCTCCTGCTGAAGCCGACACTTTTTTATCACAATCTTTGGGACCTTGTGCAGGCAGGGGTTACTCAGAGAGAGCCATGACACAGGAAACACCACGATGGGGGTGGCAGGGGGGGGCACACATATGACGTACACAAAGGTCACGGGCCGGGGCTGAGGGCGGGGGTGGAGGACCACAGGCCTGTCTGACCTTTCACCCCTACATTTGAATTGTGAAACATGAGACCAACCAGAAACATGTGTGGCTGCGGCCTCGTCGGGACAGCCCTACGTGGGCTTCTGCTGTTTTTATTGTTTTTAAAAGGCACATGTTCCTTTGACAAATGAGCCCGCTGAAACAAAGGCCCACTGTAGTAACATTACAGCTCCCCCGTTCTAGAAGCTGGCTTCCTTTCTGGGCTCATACCCGGCAGGAACTTTCAGGACGTGATAGAGTCGCGTTTCACGTCTCTGTCCCCACGGAGGCTGCCATGGACCACGCTGGGACTGTAGACCGTCGGTGTTTCTCCATGATCTGGCTGGACCGCCAGATGCAAGGGAAGGGCTGAAGTCGCTTCCAGAAGCAGTCATTAAAATCCGGCTCAATTCTATTCCAAGTGGAGCAAGGAGGGAGCAGCATTCCCACTGTTCCCAAGAATGGAAGCTCATCCTAATCGGGGCTTATTGTGCCAGTTGGATCTAGTCAGCTAGTTTTCAGCCAACACTCCATCCCCAAAACTAGTAACCAACTCACACCCACCCCCCACCCCCCCCCTAAACTAGTAACCAACTCACACTATCCACCCCCCCACCAACCAACTCACACTATCCATCCCCCCCCCCTAAGCTAGTCACCAACTCACACTATCCACCCCCCCCCCTCAGATAGTAACCAACTCACACTATCCACCCCCCCCCAAGCTAGTCACCAACTCACACTATCCACCCCCCCTACCCCCCACCCTCAGATAGTCACCAGCTCACACTATCCATCCCCCCCATAAGATAGTAACCAACTCACACTATCCACCCCCCCCATAAGCTAGTAACCAACTCACACTATCCACCCCCTACCCCCCACCCTCAGATAGTCACCAACTCACACTATCCACCCCCCCCCCCCACCCTCAGATAGTCACCAGCTAGTAACCAACTCACACTATCCACCCCCCTACCCCCACCCTAAGCTAGTCACCAACTCACACTATCCAGCCCCCCTACCCCCCACCCTAAGCTAGTCACCAACTCACAATCCACCCCCCCCCCCACCCTAAGCTAGTAACCAACTCACACTATCCAGCCCCCCCCCCATAAGATAGTAACCAACTCACAATACCCCCCCCCCCCCCCCTAAGATAGTAACCACCCATAAGATAGTAACCAGCTCACACAGAGCAGTGGAGCCTTTGAACTTTTTCACTGACCAGATTCCCCACCAGCCTTTTACTGCCGTATATTTTCTTTGTGACTCTTTGTATGATTTATTACATCTGACATACATTCATACGTTTGCTGTGTGTGTGTGTGTGTGTGTGCGTGTTTGCTCTGTGTGTGTGTGTGTGTTTGCTCTGTGTGTGTGTGCGTGTGTGTGTGTGTGTGATTCCCAGTGTTTTTGCCAGGTTGGCTTGGACGCTTCTCTCTGTCCTGTGTTCGGCTCATGCCTTGGTGCTTCGATGCTGTTGGTTCAGCAGATCTAGGCTGCTGACTGTGTGCTTGTATGTGTGTGTTTGAAAGACTGAGAGAGAGAGAGAGAGAGAGAGAGAGAGAGAAAAAGAGAGAGAGTCAGTTTCGCTGTCCGGTGACACGGATGCTGATGTTGCTTGTCACTGTGGCTCATGTCGCAGCCCAGCTCCTCTCTGTCTCTGTAGAAGTGACTGCACTCACACAGCAGCTCACCCTGATGTCTCTCTCTCTCTCTCTCACTCTCTCTCTCTCACTTTCTCTCTCTCTCTCTCTCTCTCTCTCTCTCTCTCTCTCTCTCTATATCTCTCTCTCACTCTCTCTCACTTTCTGTCTCTCTCTCTCTCTCTCTCTCTCTCTCTCTCTCTCTCTCTCTCACTCTCTCTCTCACTCTCTCTCACTCTCTCTCTCTCTCTCTCTCTCTCTCTCTCTCACTCTCTCTCTCACTCTCTCTCTCACACACACTCTCTCTCTCTCTCTCACTCTCTCTCTCTCTCACACACACACTCTCTCTCTCTCTCTCACTCTCTCTCTCTCTCTCTCTCTCTCACTCACTCTCTGTCTCTCTCTCGCTCTCTCTGTCGCTCTCTCTCTCTCACTCACTCTCTGTCTCTCTGCCCCTCTCTCTCTCTTTCTGTCTCTCTCTGCTCCCCCCCTCTCTCTCTCTCTTCTTATCTCTCTCGCTCTCTGTCTCTCTCTCGCTCTCTCTGTCGCTCTCTCTCTCTCTCACTCACTCTCTGTCTCTCTCTGTCTCTCTCTGCCCCTCTCGCTCTCTCTCTCTCTCTCTCTCTCTCTCTCTCTCTGTCTCTCTCTCTCTTCTTGTCTATCTTTTAGTACTCTTTGTGTCACTGCGTTCCTCCGCGGGTAGTCGTGACCGCCACACTGAGACATTGTCATACTAGTGTTGGTCCTGCTGCTGCGCTGTCAGCCAGTGACTCACGAGGACAGACAGAAATATAGTTCTTATTGGGCTGTCTTCACTCCCCGCACGAGGACAGTTCTTCCACAGGGAGGAAGGAGGGGGGGGGGGGGGGGGGGTAGAGATGCTCTCCTTAACATGATTAGAGATTATCTGCTCCAGTTTAGGTAATGAAGGTCTATTTGAGAGCCGTGCATGGCTAGCCGGCCAGGCCTATCTGTCCTGTGCAGGCTTGAAGTTGGAGGAATTAAAGCTGGCTCTGAGGTTATCAGTGGCAACAGGCCTTGGGAAGGGTCGCGCTGAAAACCACCGTTTCATGGGTAAGGAAGTTTCTACTTTGATTCCATTCCTTTTAATGGCGACCTCCTAATGTAATGCTATGGTTTATGGTGAATAGTCGTCGTGACACTGAAATATTGCTTTTTATGTTCTGCACGCTTTGGTTCTCAGTACTGGACGTCTCTGTACATTTATGGTACGTAACAATGAACCGAAAATATCTAAATTCATGAGGAAAAGAATCAGTCATTTGGAAGCTGTCGGCCTGATTTAGTGGCTCACACTATGGAAACCTCGGGTGAAATCTCCTCTCTTGGCAGACCATTCCACTGTCTTTCTCCCTGTGTGTCTCTCTCACACACACAGAGACACACAGAGAGAGAGAGAGAGAGAGAGAGAGAGAGAGAGACACTCACACACACACAGACACACGCACACACACACGGAGAGACACACACACACAGAGAGAGAGACACACACACACACACAGATTACTCAAAATCCTCACGAGAGTGCTTAAACCGCTGCCATTTTCACATGTTAAAGGTCACAAATGAAATGTGGCTGTGCGGGGCTCTGTGGCCATAAGTCATGGGGGCTGCTCAGCCTTTACGGTCGATGGGGAGCTGTCCGTACGACACACTAGCCCTCAGGTAGCCGCGTGGAGCGTCAGACCCATGACCCTCGGCTTCACAGGTCACAGGCGTGGCTGACAGCGTTACTCCCAGCTCTGCAAGGTGTCTACAGCTCTCTGCGCCCTCCTTGTACAAGATGAACGGCGCACGTGCCCTTCCCATGTGGCACACATGTGTATCCCGTGTAACATTTGGGAACGATGACTGGTCAGGTCAATCCCGTGAGCCTTCTTTTACTCCAGCTCACGACGCGCGGGACCGGTTTGAGAGATCTGGTGTCTTATTCGCTGTAAATCAATACCCGACAGGATCTGCATCCTACTCAGCGGATACTGTGGAGTTAGCCTCTGTAGAATCTCCACTTCCATGCACCATGAAACTGTACAGCGATGCCCTGCTTGTGTTGTTGCTGCCTCCTGGTGGCTTTAAGCGGCGGTTGCATGGTGCATGAGCGTCCTAAAATGAACGAGCTGAAACCCTCGAAGGCCACCTCAGCCCGGTGGACTGGAGATGATGAGCTCATGTGATCTAAATCAACACGATGTCAGCAGTGGTCAGCCCACCCACATCCACATCAGAGTTTCTCCTGTTTGTGTAAGAGAGCCAGTGCACACACAGGGTTGGGCACTGCGACAGGGTAAAAGGAGCACCTGACCTCCTTAATATATGAGCCACTGAACAGGCTGTGTTTTAGCTCCACAAGCTGTTTACATGAGGCCAAAGGCAAAGGCTAACTGCTCCCGTGGGGGTGAACTGCATTACATTTGCATCCATTGAAGGTGCAGGAGGATGACTGAGGATGGAGGAAGGAGCTTGATTTTCATAAGCTCCTCTTTGGGCTTTTATGTATCTCTATTTGTCTGTTAGTCGTAGTTGTCATCAAACACCATTAGACACGTTCCTGGGCTGGTTCTTAATGGTTCGCCATGTCTTCTCCAAGAGCTCCGGGGACTGACTGTTGTTCTCCAGATACCCAGAGCTGAGTCTATTGAAATCGTTTCCTTGATGTGGCTAAATAATGTAATATTGTTTGGTGAGCAGCGAAACACATTTGTTTGCCAAGCCGCCACATCTGAGGGGAGCCTCTACTCGTCCCTGCTCCTGCTTTCACTCGTGTGTTTATCGCACCCCTGACAAAACCCATTCTGACCAGAGCGTTGTGATCAAAGCAGCTCCATTAGCATTGTGCTTCCACAATGTTGTGTGCCTCTATTCTCCACTCCCCCCTCTCTGTTGTTCCTAAGTCAATTCTGCCTTCACAGGGTTTCTGTCTAACCCTCTCTCTCTCTCTCTCTCTCTCTCTCACTCTCTCTCTCTCAATCTCTCTCTCTCTCTCATTCCCGCTTCACATCATCATCCTCATCTCTCTCTCTCTTCCTCTCCCCCCCCCCCCCTTCTATCTCTCTCTCTCTCTCTCTCTCTGTGGCTTTGCCTCAGCCAAACAGTGAATCAAAAATTGATAGGACATAAAGAGAGTGAAAGAAGCTCTTATACCTCGGTGTGAGTAGGGTTGCTGTACCCTCCCTCCTCATCGTTGTAAACGCAGCACATGTTGCAGTTTCACGCGGACAGTTCACCTGTAGTCAGACCTTAGAATAAACTGTCAAAAATAAATGTGTATGTTTCATCTGTGTGTGTGTGTGTGTGTGTGTGTGTGTGTGTGTGTGTGTGTGTGTGTGTGTGTGTCAGAAGTGTGTTTGTATGTGTGTTTGTGTGAGTGTTCATGGAGTGAGCAAAGAGGCCACATGGGGGCCCCAGAGATGGGCCACAGGAACAGATGAATTGCTCCGTGATGACCAGGCCTCTGGCAGGCATATCAGAAACCATTTAGATCTATCCTACCAATCACAACCCCTGGTGCTCGCGTCATATCAGAAACCATTTAGATCTATCCTACCAATCACAACCCCTGGTGCTCGCGTCATATCAGAAACCATTTAGATCTATCCTACCAATCACAACCCCTGGTGCTCGCGTCATATCAGAAACCATTTAGATCTATCCTACCAATCACAACCCCTGGTGCTCGCGTCATATCAGAAACCATTTAGATCTATCCTACCAATCACAACCCCTGGTGCTCGCGTCATGGCCCATTACAGATATCCCAATGATAGTTAGGCCTGTACTTTAAATATTAATAGGCATTTTGTTTTGTCCCATTGGATGGTAAAGATTAACTCTAAATGATCAAATGTCATATATACTTTATAAACTATATACACAGTATATTAAGATAAATGTAACACAACACATTGTGGTTCTGTCAAAGGACATAAATAATGATTCAATACATAGATTTTATGTATTCATGTTTGCTACATTTGTATAGAAGTGCACTGGGCGTTAGTAATGTGATCAGACCCAAAACTTGTCTGGTAGCTATTCCTGCCGGGCCTGGTATTTCCACTGTTTGACTGTCCTCTGTTTCAACTCTGTCGCTCAGAAATCATAGCCACTGTAATAAGAGCTTCTATCTTCCACAGTTTGTAATTCTATACAATAGGAAATTACCAAAGCCCGGGTATAGGTTCAAAATTGCAAGTTTTCTTACTTGTTATAACTCAGTAGTGTTTTTTATGCCTCTTCATTTACATGTTGAACCTAGGTAGGCTGCTTTATTTTTTTTCTTCAGTTAGATTAGTAAAAAATATATATATATTTTTTTCTTTTGAATGTATGTTTGTGTTTGTGTTTGTGTGACCGTGTTTGTGTTGAAACTAAAGCTAAGTGTGCTGTCATTATATGCGTCATTTGTAACAGCTAGCTCCTCAATGTCCAGAACTTGAGCAAACATAACCCCCAAGCTTCTAAGAAACGTCGCCCAATCTTACTATATCCTCACCTGTCAATCACCAGTCGGGTTTCTGCCCATTCCCACAAATTGCAGTATATTATTTACATGTACACAAAACAAGTGAATGCTGCTTTTTTTTTTTTACTTAGTAGTCAGCCATAGTCTTCCAAAATCCAGAGTACACATTTAATAGACAACACAATGGGACAAAGTGTGTGTGATAGAACCTATTTTTTGTGCATTTACGAACACATTTCTTCCAGTCAGTTCTTTCTCATTCTCTGGATTTTTTCCCCGTCTTTGTGAAAACGCAGGTACTGTTGTGCACACCTTGTCCACACTCCTGAAACACGCTAGATTGGCTTGGCTTTCAGCCCGACTCACTTACCTCTGTGGCCCTGGTTTAATAACAGCCCCCGGATGGACGGAACAACCAGTTAATTACACAAATACCACAGAGGCACTCAGACAAGCCGTCAGCCGGTCCACCCCCACCACTGAGGGCCCGGCCAGTCACTCAGAAACTTCCACAACCCCTCCGCCCCTCTCTCTCTCTCTCTCTCTCTCTCTCTCTCTCTCTCTCTCTCTCTCTCTCTCTCTCTCTCTCTCTCTCTCTCTCTCTCTCTCGCTCATTCCCTCTTCACATCATCATCCTCATCTCTCTCTCTTTCTCTCTCTCTCTCTCTCTCTCTCTCTCTTCTCTCTCTCTCTCTCTCTCCCTCTCCCTCTCTCTCACTCTATCTGTCTCTCTCACCACCGTAGGTTGAAGGCTCTCCACACACAAGGGAGTTTTTTTCTTCATCATCTTCCATGACCGTTACCCACGTAACCACCCGCTGCTCTGTTTCATGATTCCGACCCCCAGCCTCTAATCAAAAAGGCCGCCACAGTGGGCCAGACTTAGGGTCCGTGTGTATACCGAGCTGAGACCACTTGGTCCACTGATGTCGTCACACATTTTGGTTTCAAATCTCTTGAGTCATAACGGGTGATTTGGTAGACATACTTTTTACTAGGCATGCCCAACCTTGTTACAAAACTGTAAGTCAGTCTGAAATTACCGGAGACTGTTATACACCATTATCACGGTGGTTATTTAGGTCAAAAAGGCTTTGTAGGTTTTCTAGACTCGTACACGCGTTATGATCTCGACCACAGACTAAATTGTGAAAGTTTTTGAAATTACATCGGTCCATAAATCATAAATCTCATGTTATTTAAGGGCTTTGAACAGGGGCCTCTCCTCACAGAGGGCTGTGCACTGTACAATCAAGACTGGCTTAAGGCGGAATCCAGTTGGGAAGCATCCAATCCACATCGTATTATTAGAGGTTTTTCCATTTGCTTAGAGTGTATGCGTGCGCGCGCACACACACACACACACACACACACACACACACACACACGGGGGCAATTTTTTACTTCAGTGGCCTTAAGTTTTTGCTCTGAAAGAAATTAAGAGACCACTTAAGAGACCAAGAGACCACTCAAAATGATCAGTTCCTCTGGTTTGACTATTTACAGGAATGAAGTGTTTGTTTTTCACATATTCCAAATAACAATATTGGTTTTAGATATTTACTTGCAGAAAATGACAGCTGGTCAAAATAACAAAATAAGATGTTTTGTGTTTTCAGAGCTTGAATAATGCAGTCCATAAAGCCCATGTTATTTTTGAAACACTGATTTTCCATCCAAGCTGCTCGTCCTGGCGTGCGCTCCCCCAGCCTTTCACATTGCTGCTGGGTGACTTCATGCCACTCCGGGTGCAAACACTCAAGCAGCTCGCCTTTGTTTGATGGCTTGTGACCGGCCATCTTCCTCTTGATCCCATTCCAGAGGGTTTCAATGGAGTTCAGGTCTGGAGATTGGGCTGGTCATGACAGGGTCTTGATCTGGTGGTCCTCCATCCACACCTTGACTGACCTGGCTGTGTGGCATGGAGCATTGTCCTGTTGGGAACACCAATCCTTAAGAGTTGGGGAACATTGTTAGAGCAGAAGCAAGCAGGCTCTCTTCCAGGACAACCTTCTACTGGGCTTATTATTTTTATTATTTATTTTATTTATACAGGGTTAACCGACTGAGACCAGGTCTCTTTTCCAGCAGTGCCCTGTTTAAAGGCAGAATATATAAATTACAACAACAAAAAAATAAAAAAATAAGCCAAAATGAATAAATAAATAAATAAAATAGATTTATGCTTGATTTATGTGTCAAATCTGCCCGATTCAAGCCGTGCTGAAGAACCCCCAGATCATCCCTGATCCTCCATCATGTGTGTCAGTGCGCGAGACTGTGGCTTGTAGGCCTCTCCATCTACCAATTGGACCAGGTGCTAGACCAACATTAACACTGAACATTGACTCTGAACATTGACTCAGAGATAACCTTACCTCCAGTCCTCTACAGTCCAAATATGGTCTTTAACAAACTTCAGCCTGGCTATTCTTTGCTTCTTCTCGTTGATGAAGAAGCTTTTTTCTAGCTGAATAATTGTACCTGAAATTAATATAGCTGTTCAGAACGCCCCTGCCCCTAGGAGCCCATTCAGAACGCCCCTGCCCCTAGGAGCCTGTTCAGAACCCCCCTGCCTTTAGGAGCCTGTTCAGAACCCCCTGGCCCTAGGAGCCCATTCAGAACCCCCCTGGCCCTAGGAGCCCATTCAGAACCCCCCTGGCCCTAGGAGCCCATTCAGAACACCCCGCCTCTAGGAGCCTGTTCAGAACGCCCCTGGCCCTAGTAGCCCATTCAGAACACCTTGCCATGCACTTCACCCCGGCTGACCTTTGCCATTCTTTTTGTAGGTCACTCAATGTCATGCTACGGTTGTTGAGTGACATTTAGAATGAGTCCTTTTCTCTCTCTGCCGGTCTGTAGTTTTGTTGTCCTCAATTCTCTTATGAACCGACGACGTCTTTGAAATTTCATGGCTGGAAGCAGCCTGTTTTTTCCCCCCTCACTCAAAACATGTCTTTTCAACTCTATTTTTGGCATAGTCAACAGATATGTTTGATTCCAATTACGTTTGCGGTACTACTAGAACGGTTTTTGCCGTCCATCTGGTGGATGGTGAGGACCACAGCAGGGTTGTTACACTGGTCCTCATTAAATAAGATTTGGGTCAGATGATCACATAATCAGTAGTAGAATGGCATGTTCCTGTGTTGGAATTCAAGATGCTGACTTTTAGAAAGATTTGGAGTGTTCTCATAACGTTTTCCAGCTGTGCATAGTAACGTTACGTGTTAATGAGCGTTTCCATGTGAATTCCTGTGTTAGTGTGAAGTGAGATCCATCAGACTGCAATTCTTTTTTGCTCTTTGTTCAAAAACACTGTACATTTTGGCAAACACGATAAAGCTAGAGGTTTGTTTTTATTCTGGGCTCCAAACCACGCATAACTGAAACCAACATTAATCCCAAAAAAACAATCCTTTTTGCTATTTTTCTTGTTTGTCTCTAGCGCCCCCCATCCTTCTGGTGGTGTGTCTCTCTTTCTTTTGTCTTCAGACCCAATGGCCTTAGCTTGGAGATTTGGGTAGGGACCTGTGCAGTGCTGTGTATATAGGTCAATCTGCTTTCCTCTTCCCCTAACCCCCCTCTCCGTAAATATGTGAGGATATGATTATTGCATATCTGAAAGATTATTCACGTCCAGATGGCTTAATAGTCTAATAGTATCCTTCTATGGTGAGAATAGAGAAGGGGTTTTAGGGTGGGGGGGCGACATGGTAACATTGTGTGAGTGTGTGTGTGTGTGTGTGTGTGTGTGTGTGTGTGTGTGTGTGTGTGTGTTTCCCTTGAACCTTGAAGCTTTTGGCTGACCTCAAACAAGCCTTAGTAAAACAAATGTCTTCACCGTGGCTGGGAACTGAGTAGACCATATAGGGGCATACCGTACGAACATTCTATTGGTTTTTATTTTGATGATTTTTGGTCCTTTTCATGTGGTTCCATAAAAACAAAGCACTTGATTTGTGTAAGGTATTCAGATAAAACTAGTCCCCTGGTATGTGGGGACGGCTGCTGGTGTGTGTGTGTGTGTGTGTGAACATCTCCTGGTAATCCTCCCCCTCAGGAAGCGTCATGGGGCTTTGTCGGACCACATGTCCAGTGGTACTTTTTGCACATTAATTGGGCTTTTTTTTTATTTATTTTTTACAGAAGTCAGTTTAACTTTGTGGTTTCCTTGTCAACTATTGTTTATTTTTGTATTGTTTGAACAAATGTAACAGGGTTTTTACCTGTTCAGTCAAGTCAATGGAAACTGATTTACTTCGAGGGTCTTTGTTGGGGAATATTCAGGGTCAGGGAATGTCCCGTTCCCAACATGTTGTCGGGGGAGACAGGGAATATTTCACATTAGGTGGGAAGATGAGCGTTACACGATGAGCAGTGCATTGTTTGGCTCTGAGAAACAACCAGGACTGTGAGAGGGCAAGTCAGGAGAACACTAAAGTCTGAAAGTCATTTGCTTCTCAACATCTTAGGATGCACTCCTGCTTATATACCAGTTTATTCATCCTGCCTTCCTTTTGCTCACACACACACACACACACACACACCCACACACACACACACACACACACACACACACACACACACACGCTGAGCTCTAAGTAGCAGGTTGTAATCCTCCCCTCCACTGTGCCTTTTCATTCTTGGTAAATTCCTCCAGCAGAGAGGTCAGAGTGTGCGTGCGTGCTCGTGCGGGTCGCAGGAATGAAAGAGTCTGTTTCTTCTGCACCCCTCTTGTCAGAAGTAACGGTAGAGAGGAGAAGAGGAGGGACGAAGGACTGTGGAAGAAGAGCGACTGGCGACGTGGAGCGACACATCTGGAACGGCTTTTACACCTGAAGAGGAGGGATCCTCCACTCGCAAACCTTCCTCTCGCTTTCTCTCGATCTCTCTCTCTCCTTCTTACCCCCCCCCCCACCCCCCCTCCCTCCCTCCTCCACACTCTCTCTCTCTCTCTCCGTTTAGTCTGTGCTTGGCGGTGCGTCGGAACGGTTACCCGCTTGAGCACCAGCAAAGACGGGCGAGGGAAGCGAAGGAGGAGAGGAGAAAGAGAAAGAAGGCAGGAGAGGGCAGCCCAAAAAGGAGGAGGGACCTCTGAGAGGGATCTCAGAGCTGACAGTAGCAGCATGTGACAGGAGAGGAGCCAGCCCTGATTGGAGTCACTGAGAAGATTTGGGAGAGTGAGAGAGAGAGTGTGTGGTGTGGACGGGAGCGATAGAGAGGGGATTAGAACGCTGGAATGCGCTGACACAGAAGACCTGGCTGCCTGTTTGAGTTTGGCACTGCAGCCCCCGTGCCACTCCACAGGTTTGAGCACACACACACACACACACACACTGTTTGCATTGGGGGTTGAGCCCAAGAGTCCCCGCCAGGAGAAGAGAACACCTTCCAGGGAGCTGTTAACCCCCACCCCTGACCCACCCCTCTTCCTCCTCCTCTTCCTCCTCCTCTCCTCCTCCCCCCCTGCCTTCCCAAAAGTCCCCTCCCTCTGGCCTGCCGGTCTACCTGTTCCAGTCACAACTCGCTGAGCAGGAGACACACACACACACTCACTCACTCGTACGTGGTGGAATCTGGAATCCTCTCCCTCTTGCCTGGAAGCCGGCTGCCGTTAACGACGCAGCGCGCCCTGCGGACCCGCACCGCTCCCAAGTCCCCGGGGATGTCCAAAGCATCCAGGCTGGCGCGGCCCTCCTCCTCCACAGGGCCAGCCTCCAAGCTACCCTCGCCCCGGAAGGACGGCCCTGGTCCTGGCCCTGGCCCTGGCGCCGCGGGAGCCCGGCTCCGGACCATCAGCGTGGGCGAGAAGCTGATGAGGGCGGGCAGCGACGGGGGTCCGTCCAGGACGAAGGCTGCCACGCCGAGCGCACCGGACAGGACTGCGAGCCAGAGCCACAGTGTGGAGGCGGTGCAGCCCAAAAGCAAGATCAGCCCGCCCAAAGCCTCCGTCCCGCCCAAAACCATCGTCCAATCCAAAGTCTCCGTCCCACACTGTACTGTGCACAGTAAGTACCGGACTCGTGCTACACACACACACACACACACAAAGAAAATCCTATTGACCCAGTTGATGTAGTAGTTATAGTTGTAGTTCTCTACAAGTTTCAAGTAATTTTTTCCTTTCCTACTCAACTACCAGCAATGTTGTTCTAATCTCACTGGCCTGTTTAGATCAGTGGTTTGGGTCGGGGTTCTATCTCTCTGGCCTGTTTAGATCAGTGGTTTGGGTCATTGGGTCAGGGTTCTATCTCTCTGGCCTGTTTAGATCAGTGGTTTGGGTCATTGGGTCAGGGTTCTATCTCTCTGGCCTGTTTAGATCAGTGGTTTGGGTCATTGGGTCAGGGTTCTATCTCTCTGGCCTGTTTAGATCAGAGGTTTGGGTCATTGGGTCAGGGTTCTATCTCTCTGGCCTGTTTAGATCAGTGGTTTGGGTCATTGGGTCAGGGTTCTAATCTCGCTGGCCTGTTTAGATCAGTGGTTTGGGTCATTGGGTCAGGGTTCTATCTCTCTGGCCTGTTTAGATCAGAGGTTTGGGTCATTGGGTCAGGGTTCTATCTCTCTGGCCTGTTTAGATCAGTGGTTTGGGTCATTGGGTCAGGGTTCTATCTCTCTGGCCTGTTTAGATCAGTGGTTTGGGTCAGGATTCTGTTGGTTGTTGGGTCTCGTCCCACAGTAGATCAGCTCCTTCTATCAGCCTGCCTCGTCAGAAAGTATGGAGAAACCGATCTGTGATCACCCAGTACATCCAGTATGCCTGGGGAGGAGAGGAGAGCACTCACGCCTTCTCCTCTCCGCGGGGTGCAAATGAGTTTAGGGGGGCAAGGGAGCCATGGGGGGGGGGGGGCAGCCAGGGGGCGTGGGGTCTTATCACTCCCTTTTGGCCCCCTCGTCGGATTCCCAGCACAACAGGAGGGTTGCTCTCGAGACGCCCGCTGTTTTGTCAGCTCTTAGCTCCACAGGCTAGAAGGTGAGGAGTCAACAGGCAAAGTTGTGTGGGGGGGAATGTTCTGCGTTGTGGGATGGGATGTGTGCGTTGTGTGCGCCAGAGCGTGTCGCTTTGAGACGGCCTGCTTGTTTGAATGACAAGTCAGACTGGCTGCCATTCTGGTGCTGCTCGCACACTGCCAATCAAGCAGTTAGCCGTCAATCACTGGGTCTGTGCCAAGGTGCATGGGAGCGTGATTAAATAGAGTGCGTCTCATCTAACTCGTTCAGACAAACAATGGTTTCGGTGTGTTCCTCTGTGTGTGTGGCTGTGTGTGTGTATGGGTGTGTATGAGAGAGCGAGAGAGAGAGAGAGAGGAGGGAGGAGAGGAAAGAGGGAGAGAGGAAGTCAAGAGAGAGAGAGAGAGAGAGAGAGAGAGAGAGGGAGGGAGGGAGGGAGGGAGGGAGGGAGGGAGGGAGGGAGGAAGTCAAGCGTAAGGGTGACAGAAGGAGGTCATGACAGAGCAGGGCTTGTGCGCACGCAGGGTATTCTGGGTAGTTTGCAGGGTGGGACTCAACGTATGCTGGGTAGTTTGCAGGGTGGGACGCAGGGTATGCTGGGTAGTCTGCAGGGTGGAACGCAGGGTATGCTGGGTAGTCTGCAGGCTGGGGAGTGTTGCATTGTGTCAGCCAGTCACCTCCCTCCTCCATTAAGGGATCGTAGGGTTTGGAGGGGCCGGTGGGTTCTGGAAGCCAGATGTCCCAGTCTCGGCTGCCTCCAGTCTCCTCTCCCTGGCACTGTATAAACACAGACTGGAGCCGGCCACAGCCTCCTCCTCCTCCTCCTCTCTCCAACCTGTTTACTCCTCTTCAAACAATCTCTTTTAAACACAAACTTTCTCCCTCCCCCTGGAATTTTTTACTCCTCTGTCTGCGTGTGTTTTTCTGCATCTGCCTTCATCTCTCCTCCGGACAATTTCTCAGGTTTCGGCACCAGCCTTTCAAACCTTTGTTCCTGTGAATGTGAGGAATAATGGATAGCGACACCTCCCCGCTGAAAAGCAAACACACAAACAAACACACGCAATGTTTCAAAAGGAATATATAATGGATGCATTTAAGGTTTATCAGTTCTGAGTTGTTGTTTTTTTCGGGTTCACTTTGAGTCTGAAATGAGAGGCGGAGAAAGAGAGAGGAAGAGAGAGGAAGAGAGAGGAAGAGCGAATTGTCCTCACATGTTCTACTGAAGACATCTTAGAAGTTCCCTGTGCAGAAACCACCGAATATTCCTTTGGAGTTATTTCTAGTAGCTCTGGTGTTTGTCAAACAGCTGCCTTGTACATTCACTAGTCATTCTTTATGGCGTTTGCTACATATTCTATCACGTGGAAAGGTTTTGTGCTTTGGCTACTGTTTCATTCAGTACATTGTATCAGACAATCAGCTACTGTAACATCTTTCCCACCTTCTTTTATGTTTGATTTCTTTTTTTACATTTTCCTGGCTGTGTAAGAAACGGGGTCATGCCAGGTCTCCATTCCCCACGCTGAGGCGTGATGCTTGCCGTGGCCAGGCTGATTGTGAGGTGCTGGGGGTCGTGGGGGGTGGTAGCTAGACGCTAAGTGTTTGTGACAGGTGACATGTCCACAATGGACAAAGGCTTCAGAGCTGATTTCTGCTGACCAAAGGGCCTCAGTCTTCCTGTAAGGTAATAGTTCGGTCAAAATGTTTCAATCTGTATCACAATTTTGTCTACAAAACATATTTTCAAACAGGTTGAAGTTATTTTTTTATTTTTCTCATTTAAAATTCCTCTTATGGGTAGGTGAGGTGAATATATTTCTGCAGGAAGACACTTTGGCGTTAGAGTGGCCTGGCTCTTTAAAGCCTGAATTCCAGAGCCAGAACCCACTGGGCTAAGCTTGCCTCTGGGAGCACACATCTGGTAGGGTCAAGGCTCTGGAAAGACCTGCACTGATATGACCGGCAGAGAAGATATAGTCGCTCTCAACAGCGATCTTCAAGTCTAATAGAAGCTCTCTCTCTCTCTCTCTCTCTCTCGCTCTCTCTCTCTCACACACACTCTCTCTCTCTCTCTCTTTCTCTCTATCTGTCTCTCTTTCTCTCACTCTCTGTCTCTCTTTCTCTCTCTGTCTCTCTCTCACACACACTCTCTCTTTCTCTCTCTCTCACACACACTCTCTTTCTTTCTCTGTCTCTCTTTCTCTCTCTCTTTCTCTCTCTCTCTCTCTCTCTCTCCCTCCCCCTCTCTCTCTCTTTACACAAACTGTAAGTGTTACTGTCTGTCTAGGTGGGTGCTTTGATGCTAAGCCCGGTCATACACCGACTGATCCCATGATGGTCTCGTGGCTAAAGAGGTCACACACAGCACCGGTGATAAAGAGAGTGAGTCAGAGAGAGCAACCACAGGCTGCCCTGTCTGCCCCCGTTCCTCATCCAGACCTTTCCTTTTCTCCGTGCAGGATGTTTGGAGAGAGGGTGTTTGTCTGTACATGTAGGAAGAACACTCACTGCAGCTTTCTGAACAGTGTCAGATACCACTCTTATGATCCGTTTCAGTGTGTGTGTGTGTGTGTGTGTGTGTGTGTGTGTGTGTGTGAGTGTGTGTGAGTGCGTGTGTGTGTGTTTGTGCGTGTGTTTCTGTGTGTGTGTGTGTGTGTGTGTGTGTGTGTGTGTGTGTGTGTGTGTGTGTGTGTGTGTGTGTGAGAGAGTGTGTGTGTGTGTGTGTGTGTGTGTGTGTGTGTGTGTGTGTGTGTGTGTGTGTGTGTGTGTGTGTGTGAGTGTCAGGTATGGTGTCTCTGTGTCATTGGAGGCAGTGTGAGACGTGTCTCTACGTGTTCACAGCTCCAGTGTTGATGTTGCTCTAATGCTCTAAATGGTGTGTGAAAAGCTTGTGTTTCTGTTAGGGATGTTGCTACATGGCTTAGAGCAGATGGCACGCCAGTGAATCTCAATCCGTGTCATGAGATCCGTGTCTTAGAATAAGGCTTGTATGGAATTTAACGCAACATCTCACACACACATCGTCTTCGATTTTCTCTGTTAGTGGGTTTAAAAGAGATGCTATTACTCTTTTTGAATTTAGAAAAAGGAGCATCCTGCAATCATTCCCTCATTCATAAATAACCTTGTTTCACCTTGAAGCGTAGGAGCAAGTTAACGGCCAATCAAATATGTGTGTTTGTATGGTTCAATCTTTATCTTTTTCACAGTTTAACTGGTGCAGAATATAACTAGTACTCACAGTTGAGTCGCTGTGTTGACACACGTTTAAATTAGGGGCTACAGACCGTCCCGACTACTGAAAAAAAAAGCCCGTTTGAATGAAAGGCTGATAGAGGTCATCATGTGGCAAGCCCCTGTGAAAGAGGCGTGGGAGAAAGCAGCTGGTAGTTAGTCATCCTAAGGATTAACTCCACGATTCAGACGGCAGACCTCCACATTCATGCATACACATGTTGGATGGTTTTAGGTGATGTCCTCCTTACCTTCCAGACTCAGGAATCTGTCCTCCAGTCAGCGAGTAGGGTTAGGGGTTAGAGGTTAGGGGTAGGGGTAGGGGTAGGGGTAGGGTTAGGGGTAGGGTTAGGGTTAGGGGTAGAGCTGGATGAGGTGTGAAGATTAGAGGGTTGACGGCTGGTTTCAGCCCATGAGCCGTACCTGGAGGGGGTGTAGCGCTCGCCAATGACTAGGCCAGAGTCACTGCTCAATCTAAACAGGCTGGACATGGGTCACTGAGCGAGTACAACGGGCTGCAGGGTGTGGGTCTGTGTGTGCACAGCCTTGTCTACTCTAGTTTGTTATTCTGTCTGAAGGGAATGCATGACTTCACTCTGAGCAGGTAGAAAGACTTTAGATAAACATTGATAAGTAACAGGTTTCTCCACATATACTAGGCGACAAAGGTTAGCTACCCTATGGCCGCTTAGTATGTTCCCCTTGTGTCTACCAGGGAAGGCCCGAATTATACCTGCTGTTTTCTTACACGTTCTTATTGTAACTTGTCTACTAGTTTGATATGTTGGGTGTGTGTTGTTGCCGGCAGCGATTGTGACTAATTCACTTGACTGGAAGTTCTTAAAGGATGCAAAGTCTCCCTCAGGACGTCCTCTGGAAGTGTAGACAGAGAAATCAATACTGCCTCCACCTCCCTTCTGACCCCAACAGCGCCCAAAGGCGTTCCATTTCAATCACTCAACTGTCTCCTGTCTCTCTGTCTGTGTGTGTGTGTGTGTGTGTGTGTGTGTGTGTGTGTGTGTGTCTGTCTGTGTGTCTCTCTGTGTGTGTGTGTGTGTGTGTGTGTGTGTGTGTGTGTGTGTGTGTGTGTGTGAGTCTCTCTGTGTGTGTGTGTGTGTGTGTGTCTGTCTGTCTGTGTGTGTCTCTCTCTCTTCTTGTGTGTGTGTGTGGGGGGGGGGGGGGGGGGGGGTGTGTGTCTCTCTCTCTGTGTGTGTGTGTGTGTGTGTGTCTCTCTCTCTCTGTATGTGTCTCTCTCTCTCTCTCGCTCTCTCTCTTCCTCTGTGTGTGTGTG
>JAPMUY010000746.1:0-22500 GCA_026901105.3 Galaxias olidus | reverse complement strand
GCCGTGAGTAAGACTTTTCCTAACGTTCCAGCTGTCTGTTAAGCCCTCTCTACACTCCCTTTAAGTCTCAATGCGTGTGGATGGGACAATAAGAGCAGGAAGCAGCTTTCCCAAAGTTAGGGGACCTGAATATTTGAAGAGACCGGGCAGGGTGTGTGAAATATAATTCACCTGGAGACAGTTGGAAGGAGGTTTTTGAAATGGTTCGTTGCCTTGGGTTATGAGTGTATTTTTGTGCTTACTCTTTCTTCGTGGTGAACGGGCTGCTGATCCGACGTTGCCCAGAGCACCCTGATAACAGATGAGCCAATTACTATCCCCAGTCTGCTGCCTGGAAGTACACGCAGTGACAGTGAAGGGAAAAGTCTATGTGATGAACTGACGTCCATTCATACCCTGACTGGATTATCTGATATTTATATGAATCTATAGAATGTTTTCAAAAGCCTAAACAATGGATTAATTTTGGCTAACCCCATCTCATGGTATATAATCTATGTCTATGGCAGCCTGGGCTAAGATCTGGGGCCCATGCATTATGCATGATAATCGGCTAAGGGCACTTTAGGGGATAAAACAAACACAAAACACATACATTATGCGCAGAGACGACTCGATGATTATTACTGTTGACAAAACATTGATCTATGACCAAAATAGTCCAAACGATACCCTGAAAACCATAGTGAAAATAAATATATGAATGTGTGCAAGCCTTGAGAAATGCTTCTGTTCATTGGTGGACATTCAGTCCTAATGCTCAGGCGGTTAAGGATGTCTCTAAAATGCGTTCGCTGTCAGATAACATGGAACCTTCCTTGCTCCTGAACCATGTGGGTGGACGATGGAGGATGGGAACATTCTTGCTCAATTTGTATGAAAAACAAGAACCCTTTGTACAATGAAAGTACTATTTGGAATTTACACACACACACACACACACACACACACACACACACACACACACACACACACACACACACACACACACACACATGCGGTCCAACATCACCTCACAGCTTGTCAAATCCAGAGAATTTACGAAACTTGGAATTTGGGTGTGAAGCAAATAGAATAATTTTGGAATGACAAGACGCTCATCTGGGTACCTTCTGGAGGCGCACTTCTTTTGAACTGACAAATATTCTATCATACATTTTTTTCATATTCACCCATACTTTCATTTGTCTTATGGATCCTCCTGACAGTATCTACTTCCGTTCACACATTTATGATGAGGGTAAGAGGCAGATATGCTTTCCCAGACACCATAACACTTTAGTTGGACCTAGTATGTGGACATATATAATTACTAATGTTCAAAGTACATACCATGCATTGGCTGTTGAACATTGCAATGTATGCTGTTTGTTAAAGCTGCATTCAGGCACCCCATTAATACATGGACAAGGTTCCCAGGTCTGCTGCATCATGTTTCCGTTCACATTTCATGATCATGTACTTGCAGTTCCTTAAACGGCCATACTAATGCGCCACGTGACCGGTCTTGGCGGAACGCAGCTTTAATGTGCTTGAGCGCCCCCCTCAGGGCAGGTTGAAGACTGGGAATTCCATTTTATCCTTGCAGACTTTGGATGTTTAGCTTTCCATTTAGTAGCATGCCCTTCATGGGGCTTTATAAAAATAACTATGTTCATTCAGTTTTTTATTGATGGAGAGCATAACCAGCTCAATTCAGCTGCAGTTCAAACACCCTACTCCAAACTTAGTTTCTAAGATCGTCTAAGAGAGGAATTTGACAGCCGCCCAAAGCTTCTGGGAGTCTCGAGGCAGGTCTAATTACGCTTTGGAAATATGGAAGTCAAGATAAATTGTCTCCCTCCACCACCCACCTACGCTGGGGATTTCTGAGAGGGGAATAATATATTTGAGGGCGCGGTGATGTCATCACTCAGAGATGTGTGCACTGCTTAAAGCCAGGCTAGTGCTTAAAGTGACCATGCAGCGGACGCAGCTTCATAGCGGCTATCTTCCTAAGCAGCCCAGGGAATATATGGGATTTCTGCTCAATGGAGACTAACTCGCCGTGGCTGATACGGAAGTAAACACAAAATGTGAAAGTCATGACAACAGTTTATTCGCCCCTAGTTACCTCTACAGTGCTGAAGTCGCTTTAATCAGCTATAGTAACTGGATTGTCTTGAATTTGAATATCGGCAGAACTGATCATGTAAGGCCCTAGTATGCCCCGGTAAAGATACCAACTGAAGTGACCTCGCTTATCTAATGTCTACCGTTACATAACGTTGGATTTCATATGGGCCGACTGTGTGGATGAGAGGCATCCACTTGGCTAACAGGAGCTGACTATAGCCTCAGAGCCACGCCACAGAACAGACACAGGGGTCAACCATGATCAGTGTACATGGCTGTGCTGATGGATGAATCAGTCACTGTAATAACTAGCATTTCTCTCTGCTATTGTGTGTGCGTGCGTGCGTGCGTGCGTGCGTGCGTGCGTGTGTGTGTGTGCGTGTGTGTGAGAGCATGTCCATGCGGGGACGTTTGAGAGTATGGGACTGCACAGTGTGAAAAGATGCTGAGATTAGGATGTTGTAATGATTTAGTTGTGGAGCTGTCCTTTGGAGGGCCCTGTGTGTCTCGTTATCAGAGTCACAGTAGTTTCACTATCCCTAAGCTTCCGTAATTGCCTCTCTGAAAATCCCCTGAGCCTTTGGCTGTTTGTTTGGTTTTTGTGTTGCATTATAATATTTTTTTATTGATCTAACTGCAGTCTCTGTCCCATTTGTTATACAGCGGTGTCTAGAATCATGATATTCAAAGGTATTGTATGTTTTTGTTTCGTACTCAAGTTTGTCAAGGTGTCCACAAACTGTGTTGTTCCAAAGTGCTATGGCTCAGTATTGGCACTTAGTTGGATAATGAGCTAATTGGAAAAGCAGATGAAAAAGTGTGTTTTGACTCATGAAATTATTTTAAGATTTAATTAAAGGGAAGTTCACAGATAGCAGTGAACTCATGGGCGGGCGTTGGATTTGCATATCTGTCATTCAGCTCATTAGGCAGGCATAATCACTGCCATTTATAATAGACATATTTATTACAACACAGAGTGCTAGGATAGCTTGGTGTCTCACTTTATATCTTCCCCCTGTTCTGGTGAACGAACTGTTGAAACAGAAGTTCCTACGTCTGGTGTTCCCTCCTCCCCCTGGCAGCCAGACAGAACATGCAGAGAGGGCAAGATTGTTCTTGATATCCTTCACTGATCTAAAACCTTGGAGCTACAAAAAAGCTGACTGTTAATGTGATATGGTGCTGCCGCCTATCATAAATAATGCATTACTGATGTTTAAAACAAACAAAAAAAAACAGTGTCTCTCATTGTAGAGTCTAGACAGACGCCGTGTATCTTTGTGGGTGATAGTCTTATATCTTTACTCCCCTCTGACATATTTAGCACACAAAGCCAGTTGACGTGTGGACGTTAAAATGTTGTAGCTAACCGCTGCTGGCAGCAAATATAATTTCCCAGTGTGCTGAAAAGTGAATGTGTTCATTTTTCTCTTTTGTACAACGGTAAATGGGTTTCATAAATGTTTTAGCATGTTTTTGTTGCTCTGCCATTCTACGCCTTTCAACTACACGTCCCATAATTCTCCTCTGGTCTCAGAGAAACCCTGGGATGGGTTCCATGAAAGCCACAGTGGTAAAGATAAGTGAGCAGTTGTATGACTTAGTGTCCTACTAAGCTGTCCCTATGTCAAGCCCCATTTTGCACTGCCAATGACAATCATGTCCTCTGCACTCAGCGCTGCCTTGTTTCAGGGGGATTTCATGACCTGGAAGATAATGGCACAAGAGACTCTTCAACAATAGTAGCTACTAAATAGTATGAGGTGCTATGTGGCTGTTGGGATCCTCACACACACACTTGTCTTGCCTATAAGAGCTGTGTGTTTTCTCAAGACTGGGCTGTTGGTGGCAACTGAAAGAGAGAGAGAGAAGAATATGGAGAGGGTGGGAGGGAGAGAAGAAAGCACGCCATGTTTTGTGTTTGACCTTTTATACTTTCTCCCCAGTTGATTGTATCGTAAAATGGACGTTGCTATGATCACTGTGATGCTGTTACACTGTAGAGTTTCACAGTTACTGTATCTGCACACAAACAAAAACGTACTACACACACACACACGTCATTTCATTGTCTGGTGTATGTCCTCTCTATTCCTCTGTGGCTCAGCACTGCAGGGTTGTCTGGCTGACCTTGTAGTTGAACCGCAGTCAGCCTCACCCTACTCTCCACATCCTTATTGCCCTTAGATTCATACATGCATGTACTATGTTTAGGTCTCTCTCTGGCTCATGGACTGTACTTTATCTGATGCGTCATACCTGAGTTGGTAATTCAGTCAAACTGATGTATTGCCCTCGTAGACTAGTGGAGCAGTCCTCCTGTTGCCACTGGCAGTATTCTACGAGTGTCCCCTTGGGAGCTTATGAATGAGGCTTTAAGAGAGAGTGCAGCAACTCACTGGAGCTTTTCCTGATTTGGAGGGTGAACAGATATAAATGTCAGCTGTGTTGGAGCTTTACGGGCTTCTGGGGAGATGGGAGCCCAGCTCTTTGGTGATACCCACAGGGCACGGGGTCTCTCTAACACGCCTTTAGACTGCACCACTGAACTGTGCAGCCTCTTGGCAGGTATCCCCTATGAGATTTGTTTCAGAACGATAAGAGTAAATAGAGGGTTTCAGAAACGCTATACCGCGGTAAATGATTGGACAGCAACAGAAGTAAGAAGTAAAGGACCTCTTACACCTCTTAATGTGGAGTCAGGGTCGAGCAGTCGGATTGGTCTTTTTAATCTTCAGTCAGAGGAAGCCGAGAGACGGTTTGTCATTATTTAATTTTATGTGTATTCATTTACATATTTATTTTTTTCTTCATATTTTGCGATTATTATGTTTTTACATTACATGTTAATCTGTTAATTGTATATGTTTATTTGCATTTGTTATTATGCAAAAGCCAAGAAGATAATGAGATTGTATGGTCTGCTTTAAAGAAAGATTCAATAAAAAATCATTATTATGCCATATGTCGTACGGTTCCTTGAATCTAACACTGATCAAAACGTAGTTATAGCAGGACCCACCCAGTACTTGTAGCTTCTTTTTGAACTTGCAGGAGTACCTCGACCTCACCATTACCATCACTAGGTTCCTCTCACTCCCTGTCACTCACATCGTCAGCCATGCAGCGATGCCCTCGTCCAGATACGCTGAAACGCCATCAGTCATTTACCATCAAGCAGGTGGCTTCATTCATGTGGAGGCTCTTTCTGTTTTTGGCGGTAAAGTGGCAGATGTTTGTGTCTGGCTTCAGGTGTAATCTCTGGTGGGGCACTCTCAGCTTCTCCCAAACGCTCTGGTTCATTGTGCGCTTTCTCCGTCATTTGTTTGGGCCTCTTCAGCTGAGGAAGTCTTTGGCAGACGGAGATTAGTCAGGAGGAGGCTGTTTGGGTGTTTGTCAGGAAGATAAAGTGATGCCTAGGGATTTCTTTCTTCGCGAGGGATCAGGAGACACACACACACACACACACACACACACACACACACACACACACAAACAGGCTTCCTCTTACATTGTGCCCTCTTCGTGGTGTGTGCTCCATAAATCATAGGAGTGACATAGCACATTTATCTTTTCATGTAAACTTATTCAGTCTTTCTATGTACATTTTGACAGTGTGTGTGCGTGTATGTGTGTGTGTGTGTGTGTGTGTGGGGGGGGGGGGGACTTACAGTCTAGGCCTTCAGTATAACTGCCTCCCTATCCAATTCCTCAACACATGCTGCACAGACTAAAGAGCAAGATGAGTGATTCCAGAGCAAAGCCTGGCATGGAAGAAAGCCAATCTGTGCTTTCTCTGAGTGACTGTGACGGAGGGTCTGGCAGGACAGGACAGCACAGGGAAGATCACTTCATCTTTGGCAATTATTTCAACAATTTATTGCAAGTTTGACATCCTAGGCCACCAGAGCAGATCTAATATTAAATTGTTATCAAACACCTACAATTGTGAGTTATTATGTTGTGCAGAGAGAAGAGCAGTGGTCCTACTGGCACCAAATGACCTTGATGACCCAAGGTGTCGGCAGCACACCCCTATGAGAGAGATAACGACGGCAACAAAGGCTTCTTCTTCCTCACCCACCCTTTGACCTCTCCCTGTCCCCCGTTCCCTCTCGTCGTCAGAGTGTTAAGTCTGGGCTGGGTCGGGGGGGGTTTAGAGGGGGGGTGTGCACAGGGCTTAGGGCGCTGGCCGACTTAAGTCAAGAAGCAGCGTGGCTTCTCCAGACTGATCTTCACGGGGGCTGGGATGTAGCAGATCTCTGTTCACTTTGTAACAACAAACTGTGGGATTTGGAGAGAACGCTCCAGAAACTCCCCCAGCCCGGACCTCCAAACCCCCTCCTCAGCTCTGCAGAGGAGTGTCTCTAGTCCCCCCCTGCGGCCCTGGCCACACGTGTTTCCCTTTAGCCAAGAAGCCCCTCTCACTTCTCCTCTTATAATCCTTTCACTACACCCTCCTTCCCCTATTCTGTAGTGGCAAGGAGTGACCCAAACCACATCACACAGAGACTGGGTGCACATGCAAACACATAGCCACCGGGTGATGTTAAACAAGGGCTGTTGAAAAGGGGGTGGTAGCCAGTGTTTTCTTGGATGAGCTGATTGCAGCGAGAGTAAACACTTAGCCCAGGATGTTTTGAAGCAGAGAGAGAGAGAGAGAGAGAGAGAGAGAGAGAGAGAGAGAGAGAGAGAGAGAGAGAGAGAGAGAGAGAGAGAGTAGAGAGAAGGAGGTAGAGAGAGAGAGAGAGAGAGTAGAGAGAGAGAGAGAGAGAGGAGGTAGAGAGAGAGAGAGAGAGAGAGAGAGAGTCAGGGTGGGAGGGGGTAGAGAGAGAGAGGTAGAGAGTATAGAGAGAGAGAGAGAGAGAGAGAGAGAGAGAGAGAGAGAGAGAGAGAGAGAGAGTCAGGGTGGGAGGGGGAGAGAGAGAGAGAGGTAGAGAGTATAGAGAGAGAGAGGGAGAGAGAGAGAGAGAGAGAGAGAGAGAGAGAGAGAGAGAGTGAGAGGTAGAGCAGAGAGAGAGAGAGAGAGAGTCAGGGTGGGAGGGGGTAGAGAGAGAGAGAGTAGAGAGTATAGAGAGAGTAGAGAGAGAGAGAGGAGAGAGTAGAGAGAGAGAGAGAGAGAGTAGAGAGAGAGAGAGAGAGAGAGAGAGAGAGAGAGAGAGAGAGGGTGAGAGAGAGAGAGAAATAGAGAGAGAGGGAGAGAGAGAGAGAGAGAGAGAGAGGGAGAGAGTAGAGAGAGAGAGAGAGAGAGAGAGAGAGTCAGGGTGGGAGGGGGTAGAGAGAGAGAGGTAGAGAGTAGAAAGAGAGAGAGAGAGAGAGGTAGAGAGTATAGAGAGAGAGAGGGAGAGAGTAGAGAGAGAGAGAGAGAGTCAGGGTGGGAGGGGGTAGTGTGCAGAGCCATAGAGAGCAGAAAAGTTTTGGGGCTGCATCGCTGAATGTGTCATTCTCTGCGTGCGTCTACTGCATGCCTGCTTTTTGTTTTGGGACTTTGTGAATGCCAGAGGATCAGACAGGAAGAGTGAGTGGCTTCTTCACATACATGCAGACACGCATGGACATGCACACACTCTCTCTTTTCCACTTTTAAACCACACTAAAACCAAAATAATTCCAGCAACTGTGATTTCCAAGTGCTTAATTATTATTTCTAACATTTTGGTTATTGGCTTTTGATTCTATGTGCATTCTATGGCCTTCTTTTTAAAAGTCGCACGTTTCGGGATGTGCTTTCCTGCATTCTATGGCCTTCTTTTTAAAAGTCGCACGTTTCGGGATGTGCTTTCCTGGCTGTGCAAGCTGTTGTTGTTGTTGTTGTTGTTGTGCCTTGTGTTTGTGGTGCTCTGGAGTGACGCCAGCCATTCACCGTTTGTGAAGTGAGAGGAGAGGAGAGGCCAAAGGGGGGGACTAATGCGTGTGCGATGGTGTGTGATTATGCTGACGCTGAAAATTAGGTTTGAGGTCAACCCAAGGGAGACGGAGCTTTATGCTAATAAGAGGCACTGCGTCACGTTTGCTTTTAGCAACATACTGAACTCCCAACACAAACTGTCACTATTTATCTGCCTCGTTTTAGGCACATTGAAGACAGAGGAGGTCTTTGGTTTCTTCCTTTGATGAAACTGACTGGATCCAAAATCTCCGAGAGATGCCTTATTAGGCAGATAGTGGCTTGTTGTGGATTTCATTGATCTGGATTTAGCCATGTATGGTTATGTTTGCCCACCAGATCAAATAAGCTTCTGAAGCTTATCTCTTATAGGGTAAGGCAGCATTCTCAACATCAAAGGGATCCTTGGAGTCACTCTATAGATTCAACACAATTATGCAATTTTGGTAGTGTGGTGTCACATTTATTTGCTTGATAACTGATGCTCACATAAAAATGAACTATCATTACTGGGGTCTGTGAAATATGTTCATTTATAAAACTTTATGTCATTGTAAGACTACTGTTTCAAATGTCGTCAAGTAATCTGACATGGGCTGAGGAACATTGCTTATTTTCCAGTCTGGAGATTTGATACCCTTGGAGCTATACAGAGTTTTTCCGCCTCTAAGTAAATAAGCATCTGTTGCAGTTGGGCTGCTCGCCGGAGTGGAACCTCATGGAAAATATATGAAAAAATGTGTTTCTGAGGCGTTTACACACAAGTATTTGATATTATTCAAGATGAACGTCCTTTTTTAGGCAAACAAAACATGCTAACTATTATTCCCTCTTGCACATTATTGGTAAATGTAATGTTAACACAAACAGTTTTTAGGTTTTGGTTTCTTGTCATTATTGGTAAATGTGATATTAACACAAACAGTTTTTAGGTTTTGGTTTCTTGTCTTTATTGTAGCTCATTAAGCTCGAGGTTTTTATGTATGTCGAAACTGGCAGTGTAGAAAGGTGAGCGTGATTAGTTGTCTCTTTCTGCACTGCGTTTGTCAGACTTAGCTCCCCACTAGGAGCTATAGCTAAGGATAACAGACAGGAGCTCCTCATCAAAAAGACAGATGAGCATCCTGACCTTGCACCACAATGTGGACGCCTGAACCCCATGCTTTATCCCCATCCCAGCACGCGGACAGCGTTCGACTGGGCCTGTCTCACTAGTTGCCTGCTCGCCCCACAGTTTGCTGAGGCAGCGCGATCGAGGTCAGTTTTCTCAAAAGTGCAGCGGAAACTGCCATTAAGTGTAAAGCAAAGCCTTTAGCTGCCTGTTGAATGAAGCCAACATTTTGTCTTAAGTGCTAGCATATGAGAGGCGGTTTTGGCTGTGTTTTGTTTTAAAAGCAGAAGTGCACAGTAGCCCAGTATTTTCTGCCTCTGTGTCTTGGAACAACACAGCTATTGTCACAGGGAGTGGTTTGACACTGTGTTGAGCTTTCGTTAGTGCCACCTGTCCTCGTTAGTGACATTGCTTGCACCTGGTTTGTGTTGATTGGCTCTCCTGTGTTTGTTCTCGTATTTAAGTCTTATCTTTTGCGTTGTCTCTTGTCTGGTTGTTGTTTAATGTTGTGTGTGGTCTTCTCTTCTTCTTCCTTGGCTTTTGAGCAAGTAATATAAAGTGCTTCTGAATATTCCTGTGTTTGGGTCCTACTCATATATAATCATCAAAAAACATGCTCCATTCTCCTACCAGTGCCCTGACCAGTCACTGCCAATTCACCTGGAGTCGGTCTGTGTGTCCTATGTGTGTGAGCAAGTCTGTCGTTATATGTTGGGTGAGCAAGTCTGGCGCTGATTGGCTGCCGTAGTATCACTCAGACTGAGTGTTGTGTTTGATAGCTGTCGGTCCATTCGTTGTTCGTTCTGTGTAATTAATTGGCGACCAATTTGTGTAAAGCGCTTTGAGTCTCGAGAAAAGCACTAAAAACTAAATAAAATAAATAATTATTATTATTATTATTATTACTCTACCTTGGCTGATCGTGGTACAGCTGTAGGCTTTGACTCCACTGAATTATTACCTGTGTCAAGAGAAACGCCCATGCAACCATGTCTAGATGTGCCTTGGATTTAGCAACCACTCATAAAAAATATGTGTAGGTGTGTTGGATATGATGATCAAGGAATTCATTGTCAGATTTTTTACAAAACTGACCGCGTCCTATTGCTGCTTTAAAAAGCAAATGATCCCAGAAAGGAGAGTGGACAGGACAAAACAAACTGTTCTTTTTACTTCAGAAAAAGAGTCGAAACCTTTTTAGCCAGAGGGACATTACTCTGAAACGGTTCCCAATGCAGGCACCTTATCGAGGCACACTAAACCTGAGATAAGCGCTTTCCATTTCAAATACACCTGGAGTCTGCCTTTCTCCTCTGATGCTGAGGAGACAGCTTTCCTAACGGCCGTGTTTTAATGGCTGTATGTGCCCAGCAACGTGACACACCAGCATAAAACGGCCTAATAGAGCAGAACCTCTCAGGTCTAATAATTAATGAAATGATCCTTGCTATTCGTGTTTCTTTTATCTTTGAGTTCCTCTCCTTGTCCTCAGCCCTTCGTTTGCGATTCGAAAACGGCACACGGCAATGAGGTTTCGCTGAAGGGCGCTTAATCATAGGAGCCATTTGTGGGGAGTCTGCCAAAATAATTGTTTTTGTCTGGATCTCCACAAAATGACGTATTTGTGTCACTATTAGATTATGAAACACATCTTTCGATCTACACTCCCCTCACGTCACTGTCCTCTTACTTGTTTCCTCCTAAAGACCATGAGGGACTCCACCCAATCCGTCGTGAGGTCATTTGTTTGAGCGGCCCTTTCTCTCTGGTGGCAGCGGAGGAAGGGGCTAAGACAAATGTTCCCCACTCACAGGCACGCATGGAGGAGGGGGGGGGGGGGGGACTCACTGAAACAGTACCCGGTCTTCAGTTTCTCAAACGCCCTCACACACTGTTTGTTTTCCTACTGCAAACATCTGCCCCTCTTCCACACTTCCCCTCCTCCTCTGGCCCCTGGTTAGACAAGGCTGCTCTGACACAGTGGGACAACAGAGCCGGAGTAGGTGTCTTTCAGAGGGCCAGTGTGTGGGGTAGGTGTCTTTCAGAGGGCCAGTGTGTGGGGTAGGTGTCTTTAAGGGGGCCCCTCTCTGGGGTAGGTGTCGTTAAGAGGGCCAGTGTGTGGGGTAGGTGTCTTTCAGAGGGCCCCTCTCTGGGGTAGGTGTCTTTAAGAGGGCCAGTGTGTGGGGTAGGTGTCTTTAAGAGGGCCAGTGTGTGGGGTAGGTGTCTTTCAGAGGGCCAGTGTGTGGGGTAGGTGTCTTTAAGGGGGCCCCTCTCTGGGGTAGGTGTCTTTAAGAGGGCCCCTCTCTGGGGTAGGTGTCTTTCAGAGGGCCAGTGTGTGGGGTAGGTGTCTTTAAGAGGGCCAGTGTGTGGGGTAGGTGTCTTTAAGAGGGCCCCTCTCTGGGGTAGGTGTCTTTCAGAGGGCCAGTGTGTGGGGTAGGTGTCTTTCAGAGGGCCAGTGTGTGGGGTAGGTGTCTTTCAGAGGGCCCCTCTCTGGGGTAGGTGTCTTTAAGAGGGCCAGTGTGTGGGGTAGGTGTCTTTAAGAGGGCCAGTGTGTGGGGTAGGTGTCTTTCAGAGGGCCAGTGTGTGGGGTAGGTGTCTTTAAGGGGGCCCCTCTCTGGGGTAGGTGTCTTTAAGAGGGCCACTGTCTGTGGGGTAGGTGTCTTTGAGAGGGCCACTGTGTGTGGTAGGTGTCTTTGAGAGGGCCACTGTGTGGGGTAGATGTCTTTAAGAGGGCCACTCTCTATGGGGTAGGTGTCTTTAGGAGGGCCACTCTTTGTGGGGTAGGTGTCTTTATGACGGCTAGTGTGTGGGGTAGGTGTCTTCAAGAGGGCCAGTGTGTGGGGTAGGTGTCTTTAAGAGGGCCAGTGTTTGGGGTAGGTGTCTTTCAGAGGGTCGCTCTCTCTGAGGTAGGTGTCTTTCAGAGGGCCACTGTGTGTGGGGTAGGTGTCTTTAAGAGGGCCAGTGTGTGTGGGGTAGGTATCTTTAAGATGGCCACTGTCTCTGTGAGGTAGGTCTCTTTCAGAGGGCCACTGTCTCTGTGAGGTAGGTGTCTTTCAGAGGGCCGCTCTCTCCGGGGTAGGTGTCTTTCAGACGGCCACACTTTGTGGGGTAGGTATCTTTCAGAGGGCCGCTCTCTGTGGGGTTGGTGTCTTTAAGAGGGCCAGTGTGTGGGGTAGGTGTCTTTCAGACGGCCACACTTTGTGGGGTAGGTGTCTTTAAGAGGGCCACTCTCGCTGTGCACAGAGACAGGTGTTGTCTGGGCACATGTTGAACTTTCCTTTCTTCATCCATTTACTGTACCGGGGGGCCTGTTATATTTACAAGACAAATGCACTGGTTCCTACATCTAGACAGGTTGTTTGTGTGTGTTCAGGGAGAGAAGGGGGTGGGGGTGGCAGAGCGTTAAGCTAAGAGAGGAGCCACCTGCATTTGGGGTTGGTTTGTTTTCTGTGTTTGAGTCATTCAGCATGGTCTGTTTGACTCACTGGTTTCTAAGGATCGGCTGTCCAACGTGACAGCATAGTCAGATGCTGATAGAGGGTCAGATAGCAGTTTGACAATGTAAGATGATGTTTTATAAACGGTTTGTGAACTTCCCTACTCTATACGCTGTATTGCAGTGTAATCTTATCTACCAGGCATGACTCTGCAAGAACGAACTCAGAGGGAGGAATGAAAAAACCTCCTCATGGATTATTACAATTGTAGCCTAATTGATGAGTTGGTAAAAAGAAGTGCTATAATCCCTTGAAGTTCGCAGGGTAGAATGACAGGAAGTCGGTCTTCTCTCGTCCCTCCTATTCCCAGCTGAGCCCACTTGTGTTGCTGAGGAGCGCCGCTGACTCAAGACTGGAAAGGAAGTCAATTAAGCAAAGTCTTTGGTCCGAAATGTGAGCATTAAAGTGAGCTAATCCAGCAGATAAATACGGAATACTATTCTGCCACAGTCCCTTTTCAAATCTTTCTGACGCTTCTGCCCATTTTCCACAGATGTCAGCGTTTTTAATCTGTGAAAAACTCATTATCGCAGCATGATTTTATAATTACCCTCTGTCTGCCAACTCCAGTTAGAACACTCACAAACTTGCAGCCAATGAGCACTGAAGATTCAGAACCGGACACACTCTAGGAAGCCTGTCCCTGGACTGATTTAGCATGCTGCCTATATTTCTGTCTACGGTTTCTGAAATACACAGGATGTTTGTGTACCAGAAGGTATTCTCGGCTACCTGAGCCGGGCTATGGAGGGAAGCTGCCCACTGTCCCGGTTGAAAGTGTTTGTTCTGTTAGGAAAGCACTCCTCTGCTAAGCCAGGGGAACACTCAGGCCCAAGGAAATATTGGACTCAATCCAAAGATATGAGAGTAATGACCTACAAACACATACAAACAAATTTATATATTTTCAAGTCTGTTGGTGGCAAGGACCAGCAAATAGGAATTTGAAGTTATAAGCAACAATCCTGTATAACAGGCAATGGGATTATCGTACTGTGGCAGGGACTACCCTGCAGCTCTGGACATGAATTCTGTCATTTTCTTTTAAATCAGACCCACTTTCATATCAATATATTTTCTATGAAAATATTGAGTTGTTTGATGGATGAGGTTTACTGACACTCATCTTCATGCTGAGCAAGTAGGCGCTTGGGAATTCATTTCTTCTTAGTTTCAGAACAATGTTGCACTTCAGTATTGGTTTGATGTGCTACTCAGGGTTTCCATAAGACTCATGGAAAGTTGCTTGTTGAATTTGAATTGGACATTTCCGATATAAGAAAGTTTTCCTGTGTTTCCTCCACCAGCGTTTGTTTCTGTGGTTTTAAGAAAAACTAAAGCATTCCTGAAAATATTTGTTGAGATATTATTCTGGGGCAAAATGTGCTGCAACATGTTGTTAACTGAAATGTCAATGCAGTAAAACATCATAAGACTTGTATGAAAAACTCCTTTTGTATTTTCAATAACCTTGTTTTAGAATTTAAACTGAAGTTTATGGACATTTTGACAATTTTGAACAGGGATATGCCATATCCTTCATATCCGCAAGTAGTGAAAGTGTGCAGGCTCAAAGTTCTTATGATTTGTCCATGCCTGAATATTTAGTCTCCTTTCCCCTTAGAATACATGGCCATGGAGCTTTCCAAGACATTCTCAAAATGTCCCTGTGTTTATAGAATGACAGGAAGGGAGGAAGTGACCCTTGAAACTCTAAACAATCTGAGAGGGACACTGACACACACAGAATGGCCCCTTTCTCGCCTTTCCTTAAGCTTTCTCGGGGCTTTGTTTCAAAGTTTCCTCTCCCATCTGGTTTTCCTTCCAGGAGTGTGGGGTTCCTTTCCTGCAGACACACAACAATGCCCTGCTTCATTCTAGCTGGCTGCTACCAGACCGCTGTGGCCACCAGGTTATAGTGCTGTGGGGTTTGGGGTGGTGTGGTGACCCAGGTCCACATGCTAAGGCCATTAGGAGGTAGACACCGGCAGTCAACCGCAGTGGAAAATAACCACTCTACAACGTCAAGGAGAAACCCAGGGGAAACTGAATAGGAAAGGTCCTCAGGGCTAAAATGGAAGATATGCGTTCATATGTGTAGTTGTGATTGTGTGTGGGTGTGTTTGTTTTCCTGTGTAATCGTCTGCTTAGCATGTGCATCATTCAGATATCAAGGGCATCCACAATTAAACACTCATGGAAAACTTGTTATCTAAGATAACGCGCTACTTCCCTTTGCATCATGGTACTGGATCCTCTTACGCGACCGCTCTATAAACATTCACCCATTATTAACCTTTTCCAGAGATTAAGGGAAATGGGAAATCCACTAATATAAGCTGTTTTATCCTTAGTTCAATGAAGACATCAATCCTTGTTAGCTTTTGACAGTCTCCAATTAACTCACAATTAACTGATGCTCAATCAATATCTGTGTTGTTTTCAGTAGCAGGCTTTTTTAGTGGCCGAGAGGCGCCGGATTTAATAGGCTTAGGCTGCCTTATTTGGCTTTTAGACTTCACAGCCGCTGTGATGGAGAAGCATTATGACTTCATTACAGCCACTTTCCCCCCATCTTAAGGTTCGCGACCACATCCATAATGCATGTCCTCTTCCCAAAGTATTGACAGGCCCCATTTGCAACCAATCAATATGGGTAGCGAGTGTGATCCAGTCACAGCTACAGGTAGACCTGACAACCACTGGAGCAAGATGGGCTGATTCTGGCCCAAAAATAATAACTACTCCACTTCTGGGGGGTTCTTTGCATAGGGATGTTTTGTGTTTTTCTAAGCAGGGCGTACTGTGTAGCTTTAGTCTATGCATGGTATGTGGGTTGCTGAGGTACTTATTTATACATTATCTATCTATGGTCCAGTAATCTGGATTCTGCACCACTGTTGCGGTGGTTTATTAGGGCAGGGTTCTCTGCTAATCCCTCCAAGCTTTGGCGGTCTGCCCTCAACACACACCCACGGTGTGATTAAAAAGCAGATATAAATGTCAATCCACAAAAAGAAAAGATGAGCCTAAATAAATCAAATGGGAACAAAATGGCAAGGAGATCACAAGGGGTGGAAACGCTGATCTCTCCTGACGGCAGGGCAGAGCGTGTGCCTCTCTCTCTGTGTGTGTGTGTGTGTGTGTGTGTGTGTGTGTGTGTGTGTGTGTGTGTGTGTGTGTGTGTGTGTGTGTGTGTGTGTGTGTGTGTGTGTGTGTGCTTGCACTGCGCACGTGCGCTGGCATATGCTTGCGGACGGAGAGTGTGAAAAGTCTCTGTGAAGTAACACAAAGGCCACGGCTGAAGTTTGTCCTTACTCGCTAACGTCACTGGACACCGTGGTTTGTTAATCCTCAACAAAAGATGAGCCAAGGACCATATTTTAATTATATGCCCAACATAAAGTCAGAGGCTTAGGGACTCTAATCACCCATCATCTCTGTGCTCTGACTGCCTCTAGCTGCTGTCGCCAGGTCTAAATGGCATGTGGCTGTGTCTCTCACGTTTTGAAGGACCAATGCACACCCGATGATGAGGGGAGGTGTTTTCATTTGAAGAGGATTTGACAACAAGGAAGGGAGGTGTGTGTGTGTGTGTGTGTGTGTGTGTGTGTGTGTGTGTGTGTGTGTGTATGTGTGTGTGTGTGTGAGAGAGAGAGAGAGAGAGACAGAGAGAGAGAGAGAGAGAGAGAGAGAGAGAGAGAGAATTATAAGCCAAAAAGAATGGAAGAAGAGGAAGCAGACTGCTCCACCACGTGTGACGGCCCTCCCAGAATTACATCACTGGCATGCCTCAGCACTGATGGCATCGCCGTGGCTGGGGATAGGAGGGAGGGGCGGCGGTGTCGGCCCTGGAGATGATGTCACCAAGAGCCAATCAGTGAGTTCTCCGGTCAATTTTGTCTGGATAGCTGCGGAGCTCGGAGGCAGCTAGATTCTCCCCTCCTGTTTAAATTGACCAAAATCACAGAGCTTTTGTGCTCTCTGACTGGGCTATTTTTAGACCGTAATTTAAACAAGCCTGATTCCGACCCCGTCTTTTGCCCTATATCAGACAGTGGAAATGTAGCTGACTATTCCACAGAGCATCACCTGGTATTATTATGGCCCAAAAATCTATTTTAATTCAGCTAGTTACAAATGAGGGGACTGGTTAGCTGTTTTACATGCTACCTTTTCTGGTCTGGTATGGAGTAGTTATACAGGATGTGTCTGTATGAAGATGGAGGCTTGCAAGCTGAGATGTGAACGAAAACATGTGTGTTTCTACAGTGGAGACTGCCAGGTTATTTGGTATCCACTTGGTTGCTGTCAAGTTAAATGAGAAACTAATGTAAGAGGCATTTATCGGATGTATTTAACCTGAAGTACATAAACATCGATGAATAGGAGTTTTCCCCATTAACTCTACACATATTTTATGAAAACATGATGGTTTGTCCTCCATGTAATGGAAGACCTTCTATTGTCAACAACACCATAGGATAGAAATTCCTGAGCCCCCAGACCATCACATCTATCATTGACATTGCTAGGCTTTTCCAGTCCACCCACTTGGAACCCCCCCCCCACACACTTCACGTGACCGAGCCCCTGCATGGCTGTGCATTCAGGCCCCAAAGTGGTTAGGCTATAAAACTCAGAGGGGATGGACTTTATGTTCCCTCTCGTGGGAAAGGAGCTACCTTTTCCTAGGGTTTCAGCAGCCATGGTATTACGCACAGTTTAATGAGTGGAAGAACAGAATAGAGTAGACCCAAGGAGAATTCTCTTTCAGAGTTGTGCAGCTCCCCGGTGGACAGGTAGGTGTCAGACTTTTCTGTCTCAGACATGTCTTTGGCTGCTAGCTAGTGCCAACGCGCCCCCCCCCCCCCCCCCGAGAGCTGGGCAGAGTGCCACCAGCGTTCAGAGACTTACCCGCGTGCTGCCTTTCTTTGGCGGGTGCACTCCAATACACTGGCCCTGCAGGAGAGTGACACAGACGCTCCAGTGTTCTTTAGATGGCTTCCCCACCACACCGACATCTGAACTGGCTCCATTGCATCACTCCAATCCCTTACATCTCCCCTTGGTTATCCCAGGCACAGCGGAATGAGCAACTTCTTCCCCCATGCAACATTTCAACTAAACATATTTAAGGAGATCAATCCTTTGGAAGAAGCAGGTTAACTCCACTGTGAACCCAGTTATGTGGTAGGTAGTTCTTGGTGCTGATGGATTTTGTTTGTCGTCGTTTGTCGGGCCCTTATTTTGTATGCTCACTGCATTGCTGAACCGTTAGGTCAGCAAAATGCTTAATGTTGCAAATGAACCAGTGCCCTGATAAGTCCACTAGCATTGCCTAGAGGCAAGACACAGAGAGAGGAAAACATCATGAGAATTGCTGGGGTTGAGAGAGGTAAAGAGAGAGAAATATATTGCAAACTAGTTTAAGGGAGAGTTGGAGGCTCCACTTTCATGTGAGACAAGAGGAGAGAGAGGCAGTGCAGCAAAAATGAGTAATGAAAGTGTGATTGACTGGCTGGCAATTCAGTGCCCTAAGCTTCTTATCAGTAAAAAAGAAGGCCAACTGCAGAGCAATCACTTTTTAATATACCTGTATGGAGGCAGCCATATTGAAATGCAAAAGAATGCCAACAAATTGGAACACTCGTGGAACTACAGCAGCGTAGCATAATGTTTTGTGGTTGATAAAGACAAACATAGTTGTAATATATTGAGTGCAAAATGAAAACGATTGGTAAATTCGAGTACCTGAGTTAATACAACCTAACATACTTCATCAGTTCTTTTGCCTTTTGGTAATGTTTTAGCGTTTAAACAACGCGGTAAGGTCAGCTAGTAGGGCTGTGTTTGGCACAGCCTTCATCAAGTGACCGACACGACTGTCCCCTTTTCCTGGCAACATCATTACAGCTATCAACAAAAACGAGGTACACTAGAGAACTACGTTGATAACTTCAGAGCCATTAACAGGGTACCATTTTGGACCTGGCATTCATGTGAGAACATATGAGTGGTTGTCCCTGTATCATGAATTCATTTGACATGCATTTGTTTTCTGTCTGAGCTGTGTTGACTTATCAACGCCACACGATATCCTGGGACAATAACACTTGCCATTAGGATCAGATAAATTCAACAGGGAGAAGTGTAACAGATACTATATGGTTTGAAGGCTAGTTTCTGAAGCTGAATCAGTCAGCAGCCCAGGAAAGTCCCTCTGTCTATTCTCTGGTGACTGGACATTCCATCCACAGCTGTTCTGTGGGCTTCAACCCCTTCCCTCACCCTGGGATGTTGCTGCTTTCCCCATTGGCCAAGAGACCGATGTCATGGTAACAGACCAACGTGGCTGGGGTAGAGGGTCTAAGACATCCACTGACTAGACCCCTAGCGTACCCCCTCATAAATGGTGTGCACAATGCTGGCATGCTTTGGTTTACAGATTAACTCACAGGTAGGTTGACTGAGGAGCACTCAGTGACTTTGTTAATATTCAGCTGAGTTATTTGCAGGCCTGACACAGACACACATTTTTATAGATCACTTTGGCCACCAATGCTGCTAAAAATGTCTTATTTCTTCAACTCATGATGAATTATTTATCGTTGTACATGACTCAAGTGTTTGGGTGTGAAACAGCTCCCCCTGGTGCAGAGAATCACAGAAACATACACACACACACACACACACACACACACACACACACACACACACACACACACACACTAACGCATACATCATATAGACTGAATGGCAGTTTAAAGATCTAGAGAGATATGGATCACGTTAAGTTACTATTTGCTTGATGGCCGAGAGTGATTCCAGGGGAGTCTGCTAGCACTGGGCGTTATATTATCTTCTCTCTCTTCTATCCTTTCTTCTCTCTCAAAACTAGCACTGCAGGGAAATGGAGAAGAGAACAGAGGGAGGAAGAGACAAAGAAAGGCACTGAGAGAGGTATAAAGAGAGGAGGGAGGGAGGGAGGGTTCATTCAGTAATGAGTAGAAATGTGATACTTAGAAACTGATTTGGGGATGCCTGAACTGTTTCCCTCCAGCTGAATCACAGCAGCTGACTCAGGCTTGAAGAATGATCTGTCATGATGAAGCCTGGAGATCAGGTTTATTTCATATATATCAAGGATATATGTTTCCACTGCCAAAAGGGACCTCAAACTGGCTTATTTTACTTTATGGAACCGGACACTTGCTCCATGGAAGGATGTTGAATTTACATACAAGAGTTTACCAACTAAAAATAAGCAATCACACTTGATGTTAAAGGGTTAGTTAAATTTGTTGGGAAATCAGATATGTTTCTATGTATACTTAGTCAGACGAGATGATCGATATCAATGTGATGATTGTGCATCCAATAATGAGTAATTTAGGCAAGTAGGTATGGGTAAATATCGCCTAGCTTAGCACAAAGACTGTAAGCCAGTAGTTCCGGCTAGCATGGCTCCATCAAAAGGGAACAGATAAGCAGTCGGATCTATTGTTGCAAGGCTGCCTACCCGGCACAAGGTAAAACTATGGTTCCACTTTGCAACAATAGATCCGACCGTGTATCTGTTTCCATAACAACATCATCTGTCTTTTACATTTTCATTTCTACACGTCTAAAATACAGAAGATACAACATTATAAATAACCTAGCTTTGGAGTTTTCTAAAGTGCATTTTGTCCCTCAGTGCTGTTCTTTAAATTGCTCTATTACATGTTTATTTTCCCCCTACAAATTACTCTACACACACATACCGACGCACACACTCACACACACACACACACACACACACACACACAAACACAAACACACGAGCACAAAGCAAACACAGCCTCATATCTTTTGGCTAGCTGCCTATCCAGGTTGGAAGTAATGTCTGTTTATGAAAGGCTTTGATAAGAGAGGGGAAGCTCTTTATTCTTGCTTCACTTGCTCCACTGGCACCATACACACACACACACACACACACACACACGCGCGCACGCGCACGCGCACGCGTGCGCACGCAGTCCCGAATCAGATATTCCAGCACTGGGATCATGGGATGTAACGGTTGAACTATGAGCGGGAGAGTAGGGGAGATGTGGAGATGGCTGGTGGAAGTGTAACAGTCCGTCCTCAGCAAACAGGGTGTCGAAGGCATTAACAGCTGGACCGACTCCTCATTAACGCGGACAGAAGGAGGGATGAAAATAAAGGAAGAGGGCGATGGAAGGAAGGGGTGGGTGGAGAGGAAGAGAGGAAGAGAGCAGATGGCTTGGGTACACTGTCACTAGACTCTACAGGTCAATGTGTCATCAAATATAAACACAACCACTGGATTATAAATGTTTAAAATATAAGATTATACATATTTAAAATATCTCTAAACATAATGATTATGGTATTTAATAGTAATAAAAATAATTTCTGGTGAGAGCTCTAAGGTTGGTTTTAATGATGGAAGCAGACAGAGAGGATAAAGAAATACTTGCAGGACTGTGGAGGTCTCTTTGCTGTGTCACTGTTCTAATGAGGTCACACGCACACACACACACACACACACACACAGTCTTGACTGCAGTATAAGTGTGTGAAAATAAACAGCGAAGGGAGGAGATGCTGCGATATATTGTGACCTGTTTACAGAGAGAGAGAGAGACAGAGAGAGAAAGAGTCAGAGAGAGATAGAGGAAGGAAGGAAGGGAGGGAGAGGCATTGGACTTGGCGAGATGAAGCAGAGAGGAAGGACAGTTTAGGGGAATAGAGGCCATCTGAGTTCATGTTAAAGTTATGTTTAGGGAAATGGAATAAAAAAAGCAGCACTTTTTCACTCAACGAATTCGGCCTGCAGCAAACTGACCGGAGGTAGAGCATAGTCTCACTCTTCTCAACCCAAACTAAGGCAGCGGTAATGAACGACCTATATGAGGGAAGGGCTGGCGGTTAATTGCTGACTGACACAAAGATAGGGCTTATTTGACCTCTCAGAACTGCCTCTGGCTGAAAGGAATTATGCTGTCACATTCCTCTAAAAACTCTACGTGGAACGAAAGGCTCTTCCGTCCCTAACTCCCTTGGTGCTTTTGTCATGATTGGTCCTTTCTGTCATTGATTCGCTCTCAGGAGTGAAAATGTTGAAAGCAGTGGCATGCATGGGAACATGGCATTTTAAAATGGCATTAAGTGAAACAGATACCGCCATTGGATTGTGGTCTAACCATGTCCTCTGTGTGTGTGTGTGTGTGTGTGTGTGTGTGTGTGTGTGTGTGTGTGTGTGTTCACATGCACGTATGTGAAAAGGGATTAAGCATGTAAGAAATGTGACGGGGCCACATTGTGAGAGCATCAGCCACATTCAGAACCGGCATGGAAACAGCTTATCTGGAACATCAGCAATCATCAGCCGGTCAATGTTGAAATCAGCCTCTGTGTGTGAGGCTTCAGCAGGGGACCGCCATACCAGCTCACACCTGACACTTAGCCACCATGCCCTAATGAATAACTGGGCCGGATTTAGACTCTGGCCATGTGTAGGAGGAAGGCAACGTGACCCGGGGAAGCCAACAGAATCAGCCGGCGGAGAGAAAAGGGAGAATTGATTAACGCCGTTCTTTATGTTCTGGACGCAACAGGCTGCAGAGAGGCATGATTGATACTATGTGTGTATCGTGTGTTTCAGTGTACATGTGTGTTTGCATGTGTGTTTGTAATGTCATGCTTCCAGTATGTATGGATTTGTTTGTCGTAACGTTTTCTTTACATTGACACGCGGGTTGTGTCCTCCATCATTTCCACAGGGGAAACAGAACAAGAAAACCAACTCATGCTGTTCATAGGATCACTGTGCAGCGTTCAGCGCACAACGGGCCTTTGTCCGACTGCATATTTATGGG